>JAKVIS010002132.1:0-25431 GCA_033119425.1 Bufotes viridis
CATTTTGATTTGCAGTAAAACACAGTTGTCATTTCAATGAATAAGAAATGTTGGCAAGGAATTTGATTGCAACAACAGAAGTCAACAAGGACAAAACCCTAGTTTATGAGCATTTTTTCATCCATAGCTGCAATAAAAATACTGGGTTGGAACCTGCTTTTGGATTCCCTTGAGCAGGTAGAGCAGTATCAGAGGTGCTAAGTTCATTCAGTGCTAGCACAGAACTTTTGATTGGACAAGTATGGTATCTCATGAGAGGTGGTGAGTTGCAGAAGCTAAGCTGAACTGCACCTGCATTTCAGCGGCCAAAAGCACGAAACAGAAAAGGCTTAGCTTTGTCGGTGGCCAGCGTTATATTACCGTGTTGAGACTCTAAGAGTTCATTTTTCCATACCATCAGGAACAGTTAAGAAGGCTTTTGTGTTCTGGGCTTGCTAATAGACGCTGGACAGTATTCCAATCTGCACAGAAGCACCACTTGTTCCCTCAAACAAATCTTCCATAATCTGACACCATCGTTTGACACACACAAAAACATGCCTTTACCTGTTGATTGGTGCCCTTACCTGTTGAGGTGCATGGATCCACACCTGACTGAAGAATGAAGCATCATGGCTGCTGCCAGGGAGGAAAACAGCAAGGGTCCATTGTGATGTCATCATCCATGTATGCTGAAGGGTTCCATTGTGACACGCTCAGTGTTCCGTCTATTGAAATTTTTATGGAGGCTGCCATATTGATTTTCTGGAGGCTGCCATTTTGATTTGCAGTTAAACACAGCTGTCATTTCAATGAATAAGAAATGTTGGCAAGGGATTCAATTGCAACCACAGAAGTCAGCAAGGAGAAAACCTAGTTTATGAGCACTTTTCACTATAGCTGCATTAAAATACTGGGTTGGAATCTGCTTTTGGATTCCTGCAGCATGTAGCTCAGTTACAGAGGTGCTAAGTTCATTTAGTGCTAGCACAGAACTTTGATTGGACAGGCTGGTGCATTCTCATTCTGCCAACTCCAAAAATGCATAAAGGTATGGTACTTTATCTCATGAGAGGTGGTGAGTTGCAGAAGCTAAGCTGAACTGCACCTGCATTTCAGCGGCCAAAAGCAATAAACAGAAAAAGGCTTAGCTTTGTCGGTTGGCCGCTTTATATTCCTGTGGTGAGAAATCGAGTAACGAGGGTTACTCTAAGATTTTATTTTCCCATACCATCAGGAACAGTTAAGAAGGCTTTTGTGTTCTGGGCTTGCTAATAGAGCGCTGGACAGTATTCCAATCTGCACAGAAGCGCCACTTGTTCCCTCAAACAAATCTTCCATAATCTGACACCATTGTTTGACACACACAAAAACGTGCCTTTACCTGTTGATTGGTGCCCTTACCTCTTGAGGTGCATGGATCCACACCTGACTGAAGAATGAAGCATCATGGCTACTGCCAGGGAGGAAAACAGCAATTGTCCATTGTGATGTCATCATCCATGTATGCTGAAGGGTTCCATAGTTACACGCTCAGTGTTCCGTCTATTGCAATTTTATGGAGGCTGCCATATTGATTTTCTGGAGGCTGCCATTTTGATTTGCAGTTAAACACAGCTGTCATTTCAATGAATAAGAAATGTTGGCAAGGGATTCAATTGCAACCACAGAAGTCAGCAAGGAGAAAACCTAGTTTATGAGCACTTTTCACTATAGCTGCATTAAAATACTGGGTTGGAATCTGCTTTTGGATTCCTGCAGCATGTAGCTCAGTTACAGAGGTGCTAAGTTCATTTACTGCTAGCACAGAACTTTGAATGGACAGGCTGGTGCATTTTCATTCTGCCAACTCCAAAAATGCATAAAGGGTATGATATCTCATAGGAGGTGGTGAGTTGCAGAAGCTAAGCTGAACTGCACCTGCATTTCAGCTGCCAAAAGCAAGAAACAGAAAAGGCTTAGCTTTGTCTGTGGCCACTTTATATTCCTGTGTTGAGAAGCGAGTAACGAGGGTTACTCTAACAGTTCATTTTTCCATACCATCAGGAACAGTTAAGAAGGCTTTTGTGTTCTGGGCTTGCTAATAGATGATGGACAGTATTCCAATCTGCACAGAAGCGCCACTTGTTCCCTCAAACAAATCTTCCATAATCTGACTCCATCGTTTGACACACACAAAAACGTGCCTTTACCTGTTGATTGGTGCCCTTACCTGTTGAGGTGCATGGATCCACACCTGACTGAAGAATGAAGCATCATGGCTGCTGCCAGGGAGGAAAACAGCAAGGGTCCATTGTGATGTCATCATCCATGTATGCTGAAGGGTTCCATTGTGACACGCTCAGTGTTCCGTCTATTGAAATTTTTATGGAGGCTGCCATATTGATTTTCTGGAGGCTGCCATTTTGATTTGCAGTTAAACACAGCTGTCATTTCAATGAATAAGAAATGTTGGCAAGGGATTCAATTGCAAGCACAGAAGTCAGCAAGGAGAAAACCTAGTTTATGAGCACTTTTCACTATAGCTGCATTAAAATACTGAGTTGGAATCTGCTTTTGGATTTCTGCAGCATGTAGCTCAGTTACAGAGGTGCTAAGTTCATTTAGTGCTAGCACAGAACTTTCATTGGACAGGCTGGTGCATTCTCATTCTGCCAACTCCAAAAATGCATAAAAGGTATGGTATCTCATGAGAGGTGGTGAGTTGCAGAAGCTAAGCTTAACTGCACCTGCATTTCAGCGGCCAAAAAGCAAGAAACAGAAAAGGCTTAGCTTTGTCGGTGGCAGCTTTATATTCCTGTGGTGAGAAGCGAGTAACGAGGGTTACTCTAAGATTTCATTTTTCCATACCATCAGGAACAGTTAAAGAAGGCTTTTGTGTTCTGGGCTTGCTAATAGGCGCTGGACAGTATTCCAATCTGCACAGAAGCACCACTTGTTCCCTCAAACAAATCTTCCATAATCTGACACCATTGCTGGATTTCTGCAGCATGTAGCTCAGTTACAGACGTGCTAAGTTCATTTTGTGCTAGCACAGAACTTTGATTGAACAGGCTGGTGCATTCTCATTCTGCCAACTCCAAAAATGCATAAAAGGTATGGTATCTCATGAGAGGTGGTGAGTTGCAGAAGCTAAGCTGAACTGCACCTGCATTTCAGCGGCCAAAAAGCAAGAAACAGAAAAGGCTTAGCTTTGTCGGTGGCAGCTTTATATTCCTGTGGTGAGAGCGAGTAACGAGGGTTACTCTAAGATTTCATTTTTCCATACCATCAGGAACAGTTAAGAAGGCTTTTGTGTTCTGGGCTTGCTAATAGACGCTGGACAGTATTCCAATCTGCACAGAAGCGCCACTTGTTCCCTCAAACAAATCTTCCATAATCTGACACCATCGTTTGACACACACAAAAACGTGCCTTTACCTGTTGATTGGTGCCCTTACCTGTTGAGGTGCATGGATCCACACCTGACTGAAGAATGAAGCATCATGGCTGCTGCCAGGGAGGAAAACAGCAAGGGTCCATTGTGATGTCATCATCCATGTATGCTGAAGGGTTCCATTGTGACACGCTCAGTGTTCCGTCTATTGAAATTTTTATGGAGGCTGCCATATTGATTTTCTGGAGGCTGCCATTTTGATTTGCAGTTAAACACAGCTGTCATTTCAATGAATAAGAAATGTTGGCAAGGGATTCAATTGCAACCACAGAAGTCAGCAAGGAGAAAACCTAGTTTATGAGCACTTTTCACTATAGCTGCATTAAAATACTGGGTTGGAATCTGCTTTTGGATTTCTGCAGCATGTAGCTCAGTTACAGAGGTGCTAAGTTCATTTAGTGCTAGCACAGAACTTTGATTGGACAGGCTGGTGCATTCTCATTCTGCCAACTCCAAAAATGCATAAAGGTATGGTATCTCATGAGAGGTGGTGAGTTGCAGAAGCTAAGCTGAACTGCACCTGCATTTCAGCGGCCAAAAGCAAGAAACAGAAAAGGCTTAGCTTTGTCGGTGGCAGCTTTATATTCCTGTGGTGAGAAGCGAGTAACGAGGTTACTCTAAGATTTCATTTTCCATACCATCAGGAACAGTTAAGAAGGCTTTTGTGTTCTGGGCTTGCTAATAGACGCTGGACAGTATTCCAATCTGCACAGAAGCGCCACTTGTTCCCTCAAACAAATCTTCCATAATCTGACACCATCGTTTGACACACACAAAAACGTGCCTTTACCTGTTGATTGGTGCCCTTACCTGTTGAGGTGCATGGATCCACACCTGACTGAAGAATGAAGCATCATGGCTGCTGCCAGGGAGGAAAACAGCAAGGGTCCATTGTGATGTCATCATCCATGTATGCTGAAGGGTTCCATTGTGACACGCTCAGTGTTCCGTCTATTGAAATTTTTATGGAGGCTGCCATATTGATTTTCTGGAGGCTGCCATTTTGATTTGCAGTTAAACACAGCTGTCATTTCAATGAATAAGAAATGTTGGCAAAGGGATTCAATTGCAACCACAGAAGTCAGCAAGGAGAAAACCTAGTTTATGAGCACTTTTCACTATAGCTGCATTAAAATACTGGGTTGGAATCTGCTTTTGGATTTCTGCAGCATGTAGCTCAGTTACAGAGGTGCTAAGTTCATTTAGTGCTAGCACAGAACTTTGATTGGACAGGCTGGTGCATTCTCATTCTGCCAACTCCAAAAATGCATAAAAGGTATGGTATCTCATGAGAGGTGGTGAGTTGCAGAAGCTAAGCTGAACTGCACCTGCATTTCAGCGGCCAAAAAGCAAGAAACAGAAAAGGCTTAGCTTTGTCGGTGGCAGCTTTATATTCCTGTGGTGAGAAGCGAGTAACGAGGGTTACTCTAAGATTTCATTTTCCATACCATCAGGAACAGTTAAGAAGGCTTTTGTGTTCTGGGCTTGCTAATAGACGCTGGACAGTATTCCAATCTGCACAGAAGCGCCACTTGTTCCCTCAAACAAATCTTCCATAATCTGACACCATCGTTTGACACACACAAAAACGTGCCTTTACCTGTTGATTGGTGCCCTTACCTGTTGAGGTGCATGGATCCACACCTGACTGAAGAATGAAGCATCATGGCTGCTGCCAGGGAGGAAAACAGCAAGGGTCCATTGTGATGTCATCATCCATGTATGCTGAAGGGTTCCATTGTGACACGCTCAGTGTTCCGTCTATTGAAATTTTTATGGAGGCTGCCATATTGATTTTCTGGAGGCTGCCATTTTGATTTGCAGTTAAACACAGCTGTCATTTCAATGAATAAGAAATGTTGGCAAGGGATTCAATTGCAACCACAGAAGTCAGCAAGGAGAAAACCTAGTTTATGAGCACTTTTCACTATAGCTGCATTAAAATACTGGGTTGGAATCTGCTTTTGGATTTCTGCAGCATGTAGCTCAGTTACAGAGGTGCTAAGTTCATTTAGTGCTAGCACAGAACTTTGATTGGACAGGCTGGTGCATTCTCATTCTGCCAACTCCAAAAATGCATAAAAGGTATGGTATCTCATGAGAGGTGGTGAGTTGCAGAAGCTAAGCTGAACTGCACCTGCATTTCAGCGGCCAAAAAGCAAGAAACAGAAAAGGCTTAGCTTTGTCGGTGGCAGCTTTATATTCCTGTGGTGAGAAGCGAGTAACGAGGGTTACTCTAAGATTTCATTTTCCATACCATCAGGAACAGTTAAGAAGGCTTTTGTGTTCTGGGCTTGCTAATAGACGCTGGACAGTATTCCAATCTGCACAGAAGCGCCACTTGTTCCCTCAAACAAATCTTCCATAATCTGACACCATCGTTTGACACACACAAAAACGTGCCTTTACCTGTTGATTGGTGCCCTTACCTGTTGAGGTGCATGGATCCACACCTGACTGAAGAATGAAGCATCATGGCTGCTGCCAGGGAGGAAAACAGCAAGGGTCCATTGTGATGTCATCATCCATGTATGCTGAAGGGTTCCATTGTGACACGCTCAGTGTTCCGTCTATTGAAATTTTTATGGAGGCTGCCATATTGATTTTCTGGAGGCTGCCATTTTGATTTGCAGTTAAACACAGCTGTCATTTCAATGAATAAGAAATGTTGGCAAGGGATTCAATTGCAACCACAGAAGTCAGCAAGGAGAAAACCTAGTTTATGAGCACTTTTCACTATAGCTGCATTAAAATACTGGGTTGGAATCTGCTTTTGGATTCATGCAGCATGTAGCTCAGTTACAGAGGTGCTAAGTTCATTTACTGCTAGCACAGAACTTTGAATGGACAGGCTGGTGCATTTTCATTCTGCCAACTCCAAAAATGCATAAAGGGTATGATATCTCATGAGAGGTGGTGAGTTGCAGAAGCTAAGCTGAACTGCACCTGCATTTCAGCTGCCAAAAAGCAAGAAACAGAAAAGGCTTAGCTTTGTCGGTGGCAGCTTTATATTCCTGTGTTGAGAAAGCGAGTAATGAGGGTTACTCTAACAGTTCATTTTTCCATACCATCAGGAACAGTTAAGAAGGCTTTTGTGTTCTGGGCTTGCTAATAGACGATGGACAGTATTCCAATCTGCACAGAAGCGCCACTTGTTCCCTCAAACAAATCTTCCATAATCTGACTCCATCGTTTGACACACACAAAAACGTGCCTTTACCTGTTGATTGGTGCCCTTACCTGTTGAGGTGCATGGATCCACACCTGACTGAAGAATGAAGCATCATGGCTGCTGCCAGGGAGGAAAACAGCAAGGGTCCATTGTGATGTCATCATCCATGTATGCTGAAGGGTTCCATTGTGACACGCTCAGTGTTCCGTCTATTGAAACTTTTATGGAGGCTGCCAAACTGATTTTCTGGAGGCTGCCATTTTGATTTGCAGTAAAACATAGTTGTCATTTCAATGAATAAGACGTGTTGGCAAGGAATTTGATTGCAACAACAGAAGTCAGCAAGGACAAAACCTAGTTTATGAGCACTTTTCATCATAGCTGCAATAAAATACTGGGTTGGAACCTGCTTGTGGATTCCTGGAGCAGGTAGAGCAGTATCAGAGGTGCTAAGTTCATTCAGTGCTAGCACAGAACTTTGATTGGACAAACATGTGCATTCTCATTCTGCCAACTCCAAAAATGCATAAAAGGTATGGTATCTCATGAGAGGTGGTGAGTTGCAGAAGCTAAGCTGAACTGCACCTGCACCTGCATTTCAGCGGCCAAAAAGCAAGAAACAGAAAAGGCTTAGCTTTGTCGGTGGCCGCTTTATATTCGTGTGGTGAGAAAGCGACTAACGAGGGTTACTCTAAGATTTCATTTTTCCAGAACATCAGGAACAGTTAAGAAGGCTTTTGTGTTCTGGGCTTGCTAATAGACGCTGGACAGTATTCCAATCTGCACAGAAGCGCCACTTGTTCCCTCAAACAAATCTTCCATAATCTGACACCATCGTTTGACACACACAAAAACGTGCCTTTACCTGTTGATTGGTGCCCTTACCTGTTGAGGTGCATGGATCCACACCTGACTGAAGAATGAAGCATCATGGCTGCTGCCAGGGAGGAAAACAGCAAGGGTCCATTGTGATGTCATCATCCATGTATGCTGAAGGGTTCCATTGTGACACGCTCAGTGTTCCGTCTATTGAAATTTTTATGGAGGCTGCCATATTGATTTTCTGGAGGCTGCCATTTTGATTTGCAGTTAAACACAGCTGTCATTTCAATGAATAAGACATGTTGGCAAGGAATTTGATTGCAACAACAGAAGTCAGCAAGGACAAAACCTAGTTTATGAGCACTTTTCATCATAGCTGCAATAAAATACTGGGTTGGAACCTGCTTGTGGATTCCTGGAGCAGGTAGAGCAGTATCAGAGGTGCTAAGTTCATTCAGTGCTAGCACAGAACTTTGATTGGACAAGCATGTGCATTCTCATTCTGCCAACTCCAAAAATGCATAAAAGGTATGGTATCTCATGAGAGGTGGTGAGTTGCAGAAGCTAAGCTGAACTGCACCTGCATTTCAGCGGCCAAAAAGCAGAAACAGAAAAGGCTTAGCTTTGTCAGTGGCCGCTGTATATTCCTGTGGTGAGAGCGAGTAACGAGGGTTACTCTAAGATTTCATTTTCCATACCATCAGGAACAGTTAAGAAGGCTTTTGTGTTCTGGGCTTGCTAATAGACGCTGGACAGTATTCCAATCTGCACAGAAGCGCCACTTGTTCCCTCAAACAAATCTTCCATAATCTGACACCATTGTTTGACACACACAAAAACGTGCCTTTACCTGTTGATTGGTGCCCTTACCTGTTGAGGTGCATGGATCCACACCTGACTGAAGAATGAAGCATCATGGCTGCTGCCAGGGAGGAAAACAGCAAGGGTCCATTGTGATGTCATCATCCATGTATGCTGAAGGGTTCCATTGTGACACGCTCAGTGTTCCGTCTATTGAAATTTTTATGGAGGCTGCCATATTGATTTTCTGGAGGCTGCCATTTTGATTTGCAGTTAAACACAGCTGTCATTTCAATGAATAAGAAATGTTGGCAAGGGATTCAATTGCAACCACAGAAGTCAGCAAGGAGAAAACCTAGTTTATGAGCACTTTTCACTATAGCTGCATTAAAATACTGGGTTGGAATCTGCTTTTGGATTTCTGCAGCATGTAGCTCAGTTACAGAGGTGCTAAGTTCATTTAGTGCTAGCACAGAACTTTGATTGGACAGGCTGGTGCATTCTCATTCTGCCAACTCCAAAAATGCATAAAAGGTATGGTATCTCATGAGAGGTGGTGAGTTGCAGAAGCTAAGCTGAACTGCACCTGCATTTCAGCGGCCAAAAAGCAAGAAACAGAAAAGGCTTAGCTTTGTCGGTGGCAGCTTTATATTCCTGTGGTGAGAAGCGAGTAACGAGGGTTACTCTAAGATTTCATTTTCCATACCATCAGGAACAGTTAAGAAGGCTTTTGTGTTCTGGGCTTGCTAATAGACGCTGGACAGTATTCCAATCTGCACAGAAGCGCCACTTGTTCCCTCAAACAAATCTTCCATAATCTGACACCATCGTTTGACACACACAAAAACGTGCCTTTACCTGTTGATTGGTGCCCTTACCTGTTGAGGTGCATGGATCCACACCTGACTGAAGAATGAAGCATCATGGCTGCTGCCAGGGAGGAAAACAGCAAGGGTCCATTGTGATGTCATCATCCATGTATGCTGAAGGGTTCCATTGTGACACGCTCAGTGTTCCGTCTATTGAAATTTTTATGGAGGCTGCCATATTGATTTTCTGGAGGCTGCCATTTTGATTTGCAGTTAAACACAGCTGTCATTTCAATGAATAAGAAATGTTGGCAAGGGATTCAATTGCAACCACAGAAGTCAGCAAGGAGAAAACCTAGTTTATGAGCACTTTTCACTATAGCTGCATTAAAATACTGGGTTGGAATCTGCTTTTGGATTTCTGCAGCATGTAGCTCAGTTACAGAGGTGCTAAGTTCATTTAGTGCTAGCACAGAACTTTGATTGGACAGGCTGGTGCATTCTCATTCTGCCAACTCCAAAAATGCATAAAAGGTATGGTATCTCATGAGAGGTGGTGAGTTGCAGAAGCTAAGCTGAACTGCACCTGCATTTCAGCGGCCAAAAAGCAAGAAACAGAAAAGGCTTAGCTTTGTCGGTGGCAGCTGTATATTCCTGTGTGTGAAAGCGAGTAACGAGGGTTACTCTAAAGATTTCATTTTTCCATACCATCAGGAACAGTTAAGAAGGCTTTTGTGTTCTGGGCTTGCTAATAGACGCTGGACAGTATTCCAATCTGCACAGAAGCGCCACTTGTTCCCTCAAACAAATCTTCCATAATCTGACACCATCGTTTGACACACACAAAAACGTGCCTTTACCTGTTGATTGGTGCCCTTACCTGTTGAGGTGCATGGATCCACACCTGACTGAAGAATGAAGCATCATGGCTGCTGCCAGGGAGGAAAACAGCAAGGGTCCATTGTGATGTCATCATCCATGTATGCTGAAGGGTTCCATTGTGACACGCTCAGTGTTCCGTCTATTGAAATTTTTATGGAGGCTGCCATATTGATTTTCTGGAGGCTGCCATTTTGATTTGCAGTTAAACACAGCTGTCATTTCAATGAATAAGAAATGTTGGCAAGGGATTCAATTGCAACCACAGAAGTCAGCAAGGAGAAAACCTAGTTTATGAGCACTTTTCACTATAGCTGCATTAAAATACTGGGTTGGAATCTGCTTTTAGATTTCTGCAGCATGTAGCTCAGTTACAGAGGTGCTAAGTTCATTTAGTGCTAGCACAGAACTTTGATTGGACAGGCTGGTGCATTCTCATTCTGCCAACTCCAAAAATGCATAAAAGGTATGGAATCTCATGAGAGGTGGTGAGTTGCAGAAGCTAAGCTGAACTGCACCTGCATTTCAGCGGCCAAAAGCAAGAAACAGAAAAGGCTTAGCTTTGTCGGTGGCAGCTTTATATTCCTGTGGTGAGAAAGCGAGTAACGAGGGTTACTCTAAGATTTCATTTTCACATACCATCAGGAACAGTTAAGAAGAGCTTTTGTGTTCTGGGCTTGCTAATAGACGCTGGACAGTATTCCAATCTGCACAGAAGCGCCACTTGTTCCCTCAAACAAATCTTCCATAATCTGACACCATGGTTTGACACACACAAAAACGTGCCTTTACCTGTTGATTGGTGCCCTTACCTGTTGAGGTGCATGGATCCACACCTGACTGAAGAATGAAGCATCATGGCTGCTGCCAGGGAGGAAAACAGCAAGGGTCCATTGTGATGTCATCATCCATGTATGCTGAAGGGTTCCATTGTGACACGCTCAGTGTTCCGTCTATTGAAATTTTTATGGAGGCTGCCAAACTGATTTTCTGGAGGCTGCCATTTTGATTTGCAGTTAAACACAGCTGTCATTTCAATGAATAAGAAATGTTGGCAAGGGATTCAATTGCAACCACAGAAGTCAGCAAGGAGAAAACCTAGTTTATGAGCACTTTTCACTATAGCTGCATTAAAATACTGGGTTGGAATCTGCTTTTGGATTCATGCAGCATGTAGCTCAGTTACAGAGGTGCTAAGTTCATTTACTGCTAGCACAGAACTTTGAATGGACAGGCTGGTGCATTTTCATTCTGCCAACTCCAAAAATGCATAAAGGGTATGATATCTCATGAGAGGTGGTGAGTTGCAGAAGCTAAGCTGAACTGCACCTGCATTTCAGCTGCCAAAAAGCAAGAAACAGAAAAGGCTTAGCTTTGTCGGTGGCCAGCTTTATATTCCTGTGTTGAGAAAGCGAGTAACGAGGGTTACTCTAACAGTTCATTTTTCCATACCATCAGGAACAGTTAAGAAGGCTTTTGTGTTCTGGGCTTGCTAATAGACGATGGACAGTATTCCAATCTGCACAGAAGCGCCACTTGTTCCCTCAAACAAATCTTCCATAATCTGACTCCATCGTTTGACACACACAAAAACGTGCCTTTACCTGTTGATTGGTGCCCTTACCTGTTGAGGTGCATGGATCCACACCTGACTGAAGAATGAAGCATCATGGCTGCTGCCAGGGAGGAAAACAGCAAGGGTCCATTGTGATGTCATCATCCATGTATGCTGAAGGGTTCCATTGTGACACGCTCAGTGTTCCGTCTATTGAAATTTTTATGGAGGCTGCCAAACTGATTTTCTGGAGGCTGCCATTTTGATTTGCAGTAAAACATAGTTGTCATTTCAATGAATAAGACGTGTTGGCAAGGAATTTGATTGCAACAACAGAAGTCAGCAAGGACAAAACCTAGTTTATGAGCACTTTTCATCATAGCTGCAATAAAATACTGGGTTGGAACCTGCTTGTGGATTCCTGGAGCAGGTAGAGCAGTATCAGAGGTGCTAAGTTCATTCAGTGCTAGCACAGAACTTTGATTGGACAAGCATGTGCATTCTCATTCTGCCAACTCCAAAAATGCATAAAAGGTATGGTATCTCATGAGAGGTGGTGAGTTGCAGAAGCTAAGCTGAACTGCACCTGCACCTGCATTTCAGCGGCCAAAAGCAAGAAACAGAAAAGGCTTAGCTTTGTCGGTGGCCGCTTTATATTCGTGTGGTGAGAAAGCGACTAACGAGGGTTACTCTAAGATTTCATTTTTCCAGAACATCAGGAACAGTTAAGAAGGCTTTTGTGTTCTGGGCTTGCTAATAGACGCTGGACAGTATTCCAATCTGCACAGAAGCGCCACTTGTTCCCTCAAACAAATCTTCCATAATCTGACACCATCGTTTGACACACACAAAACGTGCCTTTACCTGTTGATTGGTGCCCTTACCTGTTGAGGTGCATGGATCCACACCTGACTGAAGAATGAAGCATCATGGCTGCTGCCAGGGAGGAAAACAGCAAGGGTCCATTGTGATGTCATCATCCATGTATGCTGAAGGGTTCCATTGTGACACGCTCAGTGTTCCGTCTATTGAAATTTTTATGGAGGCTGCCATATTGATTTTCTGGAGGCTGCCATTTTGATTTGCAGTTAAACACAGCTGTCATTTCAATGAATAAGAAATGTTGGCAAGTGATTCAATTGCAAGCACAGAAGTCAGCAAGGAGAAAACCTAGTTTATGAGCACTTTTCACTATAGCTGCATTAAAATACTGAGTTGGAATCTGCTTTTGGATTTCTGCAGCATGTAGCTCAGTTACAGAGGTGCTAAGTTCAATTAGTGCTAGCACAAAACTTTCATTGGACAGGCTGGTGCATTCTCATTCTGCCAACTCCAAAAATGCATAAAAGGTATGGTATCTCATGAGAGGTGGTGAGTTGCAGAAGCTAAGCTTAACTGCACCTGCATTTCAGAGGCCAAAAAGCAAGAAACAGAAAAGGGTTAGCTTTGTCGGTGGCCGCTTTATATTCCTGTGGTGAGAAAGCGAGTAACGAGGGTTACTCTAAGATTTCATTTTTCCATACCATCAGGAACAGTTAAGAAGGCTTTTGTGTTCTGGGCTTTGTAATTGACGCTGGACAGTATTCCAATCTGCACAGAAGCGCCACTTGTTCCCTCAAACAAATCTTCCATAATCTGACACCATCGTTTGACACACACAAAAACGTGCCTTTACCTGTTGATTGGTGCCCTTACCTGTTGAGGTGCATGGATCCACACCTGACTGAAGAATGAAGCATCATGGCTGCTGCCAGGGAGGAAAACAGCAAGGGTCCATTGTGATGTCATCATCCATGTATGCTGAAGGGTTCCATTGTGACACGCTCAGTGTTCCGTCTATTGAAATTTTTATGGAGGCTGCCATATTGATTTTCTGGAGGCAGCCATTTTGATTTGCAGTTAAACACAGCTGTCATTTCAATGAATAAGACATGTTGGCAAGGAATTTGATTGCAACGACACAAGTCAGCAAGGAGAAAACCTAGTTTATGAGCACTTTTCACTATAGCTGCATTAAAATACTGGGTTGGAACCTGCTTGTGGATTCCTGGAGCAGGTAGAGCAGTATCAGAGGTGCTAAGTTCATTCAGTGCTAGCACAGAACTTTGATTGGACAAGCATGTGCATTCTCATTCTGCCAACTCCAAAAATGCATAAAAGGTATGGTATCTCATGAGAGGTGGTGAGTTGCAGAAGCTAAGCTGAACTGCTCTTGCATTTCAGCGGCCAAAAAGTAAGAAACAGAAAAGGCTTAGCTTTGTCGGTGGCAGCTTTATATTCCTGTGGTGAGAAAGCGAGTAACGAGGGTTACTCTAAGATTTCATTTTTCCATACCATCAGGAACAGTTAAGAAGGCTTTTGTGTTCTGGGCTTGCTAATAGACGCTGGACAGTATTCCAATCTGCACAGAAGCGCCACTTGTTCCCTCAAACAAATCTTCCATAATCTGACACCATCGTTTGACACACAAAAAACGTGCCTTTAACTGTTGATTGGTGCCCTTACCTGTTGAGGTGCATGGATCCACACCTGACTGAAGAATGAAGCATCATGGCTGCTGCCAGGGAGGAAAACAGCAAGGGTCCATTGTGATGTCATCATCCATGTATGCTGAAGGGTTCCATTGTGACACGCTCAGTGTTCCGTCTATTGAAATTTTTATGGAGGCTGCCATATTGATTTTCTGGAGGCAGCCATTTTGATTTGCAGTAAAACATAGTTGTCATTTCAATGAATAAGACATGTTGGCAAGGAATTTGATTGCAACAACAGAAGTCAGCAAGGACAAAACCAAGTTTTTGAGCACTTTTCTTCATAGCTGCAATAAAATACTGGGTTGGAACCTGCTTGTGGATTCCTGGAGCAGGTAGAGCAGTATCAGAGGTGCTAAGTTCATTCAGTGCTAGCACAGAACTTTGATTGGACAAGCATGTGCATTCTCATTCTGCCAACTCCAAAAATGCATAAAAGGTATGGTATCTCATGAGAGGTGGTGAGTTGCAGAAGCTAAGCTGAACTGCACCTGCATTTCAGCGGCCAAAAAGCAAGAAACAGAAAAGGCTTAGCTTTGTCGGTGGCAGCTTTATATTCCTGTGGTGAGAAAGCGAGTAACGAGGGTTACTCTAAGAGTTCATTTTTCCATATTATTGGGAACAGTTACGAAGGCTTTTGTGTTCTGGGCTTGCTAATAGACGCTGGACAGTATTCCAATCTGCACAGAAGCGCCACTTGTTCCCTCAAACAAATCTTCCATAATCTGACACCATCGTTTGACACACACAAAAACGTGCCTTTACCTGTTGATTGGTGCTCTTACCTGTTGAGGTGCATGGATCCACACCTGACTGAAGAATGAAGCATCATGGCTGCTGCCAGGGAGGAAAACAGCAAGGGTCCATTGTGATGTCATCATCCATGTATGCTGAAGGGTTCCATTGTGACACGCTCAGTGTTCCGTCTATTGAAATTTTTATGGAGGCAGCCATATTGATTTTCTGGAGGCAGCCATTTTGATTTGCAGTAAAACATAGTTGTCATTTCAATGAATAAGACATGTTGGCAAGGAATTTGATTGCAACAACAAAAGTCAGCAAGGAGAAAACCTAGTTTTTGAGCACTTTTCATCATAGCTGCAATAAAATCCTGGGTTGGAACCTGCTTGTGGATTCCTGGAGCAGGTAGAGCAGTATCAGAGGTGCTAAGTTCATTCAGTGCTAGCACAGAACTTTGATTGGACAAGCATGTGCATTCTCATTCTGCCAACTCCAAAAATGCATAAAAGGTATGGTATCTCATGAGAGGTGGTGAGTTGCAGAAGCTAAGCTGAACTGCACCTGCATTTCAGCGGCCAAAAAGCAAGAAACAGAAAAGGCTTAGCTTTGTCGGTGGCAGCTTTATATTCCTGTGGTGAGAAAGCGTGTAACGAGGGTTACTATAAGATTTCATTTTTCCATACCATCAGGAACAGTTAAGAAGGCTTTTGTGTTCTGGGCTTGCTAATAGACACTGGACAGTATTCCAATCTGCACAGAAGCGCCACTTGTTCCCTCAAACAAATCTTCCATAATCTGACACCATCGTTTGACACACACAAAAACGTGCCTTTACCTGTTGATTGGTGCCCTTACCTGTTGAGGTGCATGGATCCACACCTGACTGAAGAATGAAGCATCATGGCTGCTGTCAGGGAGGAAAACAGCAAGGGTCCATTGTGATGTCATCATCCATGTATGCTGAAGGGTTCCACTGTGACACGCTCAGTGTTCCGTCTATTGAAATTTTTATGGAGGCTGCCATATTGATTTTCTGGAGGCTGCCATTTTGATTTGCAGTTAAACTCAGCTGTCATTTCAATGAATAAGAAATGTTGGCAAGGGATTCAATTGCAAGCACAGAAGTCAGCAAGGAGAAAACCTAGTTTATGAGCACTTTTCACTATAGCTGCATTAAAATACTGAGTTGGAATCTGCTTTTGGATTTCTGCAGCATGTAGCTCAGTTACAGAGGTGCTAAGTTCATTTAGTGCTAGCACAGAACTTTGATTGGACAGGCTGGTGCATTCTCATTCTGCCAACTCCAAAAATGCATAAAAGGTATGGAATCTCATGAGAGGTGGTGAGTTGCAGAAGCTAAGCTGAACTGCACCTGCATTTCAGCGGCCAAAAAGCAAGAAACAGAAAAGGCTTAGCTTTGTCGGTGGCAGCTTTATATTCCTGTGGTGAGAAAGCGAGTAACGAGGGTTACTCTAAGATTTCATTTTCACATACCATCAGGAACAGTTAAGAAGGCTTTTGTGTTCTGGGCTTGCTAATAGACGCTGGACAGTATTCCAATCTGCACAGAAGCGCCACTTGTTCCCTCAAACAAATCTTCCATAATCTGACACCATCGTTTGACACACACAAAAACGTGCCTTTACCTGTTGATTGGTGCCCTTACCTGTTGAGGTGCATGGATCCACACCTGACTGAAGAATGAAGCATCATGGCTGCTGCCAGGGAGGAAAACAGCAAGGGTCCATTGTGATGTCATCATCCATGTATGCTGAAGGGTTCCATTGTGACACGCTCAGTGTTCCGTCTATTGAAATTTTTATGGAGGCTGCCAAACTGATTTTCTGGAGGCTGCCATTTTGATTTGCAGTTAAACACAGCTGTCATTTCAATGAATAAGAAATGTTGGCAAGGGATTCAATTGCAACCACAGAAGTCAGCAAGGAGAAAACCTAGTTTATGAGCACTTTTCACTATAGCTGCATTAAAATACTGGGTTGGAATCTGCTTTTGGTTTCATGCAGCATGTAGCTCAGTTACAGAGGTGCTAAGTTCATTTACTGCTAGCACAGAACTTTGAATGGACAGGCTGGTGCATTTTCATTCTGCCAACTCCAAAAATGCATAAAGGGTATGATATCTCATGAGAGGTGGTGAGTTGCAGAAGCTAAGCTGAACTGCACCTGCATTTCAGCTGCCAAAAAGCAAGAAACAGAAAAGGCTTAGCTTTGTCTGTGGCCACTTTATATTCCTGTGTTGAGAAAGCGAGTAACGAGGGTTACTCTAACAGTTCATTTTTCCATACCATCAGGAACAGTTAAGAAGGCTTTTGTGTTCTGGGCTTGCTAATAGACGATGGACAGTATTCCAATCTGCACAGAAGCGCCACTTATTCCCTCAAACAAATCTTCCATAATCTGACTCCATCGTTTGACACACACAAAAACGTGCCTTTACCTGTTGATTGGTGCCCTTACTTGTTGAGGTGCATGGATCCACACCTGACTGAAGAATGAAGCATCATGGCTGCTGCCAGGGAGGAAAACAGCAAGGGTCCATTGTGATGTCATCATCCATGTATGCTGAAGGGTTCCATTGTGACACGCTCAGTGTTCCGTCTATTGAAATTTTTATGGAGGCTGCCAAACTGATTTTCTGGAGGCTGACATTTTGATTTGCAGTAAAACATAGTTGTCATTTCAATGAATAAGACGTGTTGGCAAGGAATTTGATTGCAACAACAGAAGTCAGCAAGGAGAAAACCTAGTTTATGAGCACTTTTCATCATAGCTGCAATAAAATACTGGGTTGGAACCTGCTTATGGATTCCTGGAGCAGGTAGAGCAGTATCAGAGGTGCTAAGTTCATTCAGTGCTAGCACAGAACTTTGATTGGACAAGCATGTGCATTCTCATTCTGCCAACTCCAAAAATGCATAAAAGGTATGGTATCTCATGAGAGGTGGTGAGTTGCAGAAGCTAAGCTGAACTGCACCTGCACCTGCATTTCAGCGGCCAAAAAGCAAGAAACAGAAAAGGCTTAGCTTTGTCGGTGGCCGCTTTATATTCGTGTGGTGAGAAAGCGACTAACGAGGGTTACTCTAAGATTTCATTTTTCCAGAACATCAGGAACAGTTAAGAAGGCTTTTGTGTTCTGGGCTTGCTAATAGACGCTGGACAGTATTCCAATCTGCACAGAAGCGCCACTTGTTCCCTCAAACAAATCTTCCATAATCTGACACCATCGTTTGACACACACAAAAACGTGCCTTTACCTGTTGATTGGTGCCCTTACCTGTTGAGGTGCATGGATCCACACCTGACTGAAGAATGAAGCATCATGGCTGCTGCCAGGGAGGAAAACAGCAAGGGTCCATTGTGATGTCATCATCCATGTATGCTGAAGGGTTCCATTGTGACACGCTCAGTGTTCCGTCTATTGAAATTTTTATGGAGGCTGCCATATTGATTTTCTGGAGGCTGCCATTTTGATTTGCAGTTAAACACAGCTGTCATTTCAATGAATAAGAAATGTTGGCAAGTGATTCAATTGCAAGCACAGAAGTCAGCAAGGAGAAAACCTAGTTTATGAGCACTTTTCACTATAGCTGCATTAAAATACTGAGTTGGAATCTGCTTTTGGATTTCTGCAGCATGTAGCTCAGTTACAGAGGTGCTAAGTTCATTTAGTGCTAGCACAAAACTTTCATTGGACAGGCTGGTGCATTCTCATTCTGCCAACTCCAAAAATGCATAAAAGGTATGGTATCTCATGAGAGGTGGTGAGTTGCAGAAGCTAAGCTTAACTGCACCTGCATTTCAGCGGCCAAAAAGCAAGAAACAGAAAAGGGTTAGCTTTGTCGGTGGCCGCTTTATATTCCTGTGGTGAGAAAGCGAGTAACGAGGGTTACTCTAAGATTTCATTTTTCCATACCATCAGGAACAGTTAAGAAGGCTTTTGTGTTCTGGGCTTTGTAATAGACGCTGGACAGTATTCCAATCTGCACAGAAGCGCCACTTGTTCCCTCAAACAAATCTTCCATAATCTGACACCATCGTTTGACACACACAAAAACGTGCCTTTACCTGTTGATTGGTGCCCTTACCTGTTGAGGTGCATGGATCCACACCTGACTGAAGAATGAAGCATCATGGCTGCTGCCAGGGAGGAAAACAGCAAGGGTCCATTGTGATGTCATCATCCATGTATGCTGAAGGGTTCCATTGTGACACGCTCAGTGTTCCGTCTATTGAAATTTTTATGGAGGCTGCCATATTGATTTTCTGGAGGCAGCCATTTTGATTTGCAGTTAAACACAGCTGTCATTTCAATGAATAAGACATGTTGGCAAGGAATTTGATTGCAACAACAGAAGTCAGCAAGGACAAAACCTAGTTTATGAGCACTTTTCATCATAGCTGCAATAAAATACTGGGTTGGAACCTGCTTGTGGATTCCTGGAGCAGGTAGAGCAGTATCAGAGGTGCTAAGTTCATTCAGTGCTAGCACAGAACTTTGATTGGACAAGCATGTGCATTCTCATTCTGCCAACTCCAAAAATGCATAAAAGGTATGGTATCTCATGAGAGGTGGTGAGTTGCAGAAGCTAAGCTGAACTGCACCTGCATTTCAGCGGCCAAAAAGCAAGAAACAGAAAAGGCTTAGCTTTGTCGGTGGCAGCTTTATATTCCTGTGGTGAGAAAGCGAGTAACGAGGGTTACTCTAAGATTTCATTTTTCCATACCATCAGGAACAGTTAAGAAGGCTTTTGTGTTCTGGGCTTGCTAATAGACGCTGGACAGTATTCCAATCTGCACAGAAGCGCCACTTGTTCCCTCAAACAAATCTTCCATAATCTGACACCATTGTTTGACACACACAAAACGTGCCTTTACCTGTTGATTGGTGCCCTTACCTGTTGAGGTGCATGGATCCACACCTGACTGAAGAATGAAGCATCATGGCTGCTGCCAGGGAGGAAAACAGCAAGGGTCCATTGTGATGTCATCATCCATGTATGCTGAAGGGTTCCATTGTGACACGCTCAGTGTTCCGTCTATTGAAATTTTTATGGAGGCTGCCATATTGATTTTCTGGAGGCTGCCATTTTGATTTGCAGTTAAACACAGCTGTCATTTCAATGAATAAGAAATGTTGGCAAGGGATTCAATTGCAACCACAGAAGTCAGCAAGGAGAAAACCTAGTTTATGAGCACTTTTCACTATAGCTGCATTAAAATACTGGGTTGGAATCTGCTTTTGGATTTCTGCAGGATGTAGCTCAGTTACAGACGTGCTAAGTTCATTTAGTGCTAGCACAGAACTTTGATTGGACAGGCTGGTGCATTCTCATTCTGCCAACTCCAAAAATGCATAAAAGGTATGGAATCTCATGAGAGGTGGTGAGTTGCAGAAGCTAAGCTGAACTGCACCTGCATTTCAGCGGCCAAAAAGCAAGAAACAGAAAAGGCTTAGCTTTGTCGGTGGCAGCTTTATATTCCTGTGGTGAGAAAGCGAGTAATGAGGGTTACTCTAAGATTTCATTTTTTCATACCAGCAGGAACAGTTAAGAAGGCTTTTGTGTTCTGGGCTTGATAATAGACGCTGGACAGTATTCCAATCTGCACAGAAGCGCCACTTGTTCCCTCAAACAAATCTTCCATAATCTGACACCATCGTTTGACACACAAAAAAACGTGCCTTTAACTGTTGATTGGTGCCCTTACCTATTGAGGTGCATGGATCCACACCTGACTGAAGAATGAAGCATCATGGCTGCTGCCAGGGAGGAAAAGAGCAAGGGTCCATTGTGATGTCATCATCCATGTATGCTGAAGGGTTCCATTGTGACACGCTCAGTGTTCTGTCTATTGAAATTTTTATGGAGGCTGCCATATTGATTTTCTGGAGGCAGCCATTTTGATTTGCAGTAAAACATAGTTGTCATTTCAATGAATAAGACATGTTGGCAAGGAATTTGATTGCAACAACAAAAGTCAGCAAGGACAAAACCTAGTTTTTGAGCACTTTTCATCATAGCTGCAATAAAATACTGGGTTGGAACCTGCTTGTGGATTCCTGGAGCAGGTAGAGCAGTATCAGAGGTGCTAAGTACATTCAGTGCTAGCACAGAACTTTGATTGGACAAGCATGTGCATTCTCATTCTGCCAACTCCAAAAATGCATAAAAGGTATGGTATCTCATGAGAGGTGGTGAGTTGCAGAAGCTAAGCTGAACTGCACCTGCATTTCAGCGGCCAAAAAGCAAGAAACAGAAAAGGCTTAGCTTTGTCGGTGGCAGCTTTATATTCCTGTGGTGAGAAAGCGAGTAACGAGGGTTACTCTAAGATTTCATTTTTCCATACCATCAGGAACAGTTAAGAAGGCTTTTGTGTTCTGGGCTTGCTAATAGACGCTGGACAGTATTCCAATCTGCACAGAAGCGCCACTTGTTCCCTCAAACAAATCTTCCATAATCTGACACCATGGTTTGACACACACAAAAACATGCCTTTACCTGTTGATTGGTGCCCTTACCTGTTGAGGTGCATGGATCCACACCTGACTGAAGAATGAAGCATCATGGCTGCTGCCAGGGAGGAAAACAGCCAGGGTCCATTGTGATGTCATCATCCATGTATGCTGAAGGGTTCCATTGTGACACGCTCAGTGTTCTGTCTATTGAAATTTTTATGGAGGCTGCCATATTGATTTTCTGGAGGCAGCCATTTTGATTTTCAGTAAAACATAGTTGTCATGTCAATGAATAAGACATGTTGGCAAGGAATTTGATTGCAACAACAGAAGTCAGCAAGGACAAAACCTAGTTTATGAGCACTTTTCATCATAGCTGCAATAAAATACTGGGTTGGAACCTGCTTGTGGATTCCTGGAGCAGGTAGAGCAGTATCAGAGGTGCTAAGTTCATTCAGTGCTAGCACAGAACTTTGATTGGACAAGCATGTGCATTCTCATTCTGCCAACTCCAAAAATGCATAAAAGGTATGGTATCTCATGAGAGGTGGTGAGTTGCAGAAGCTAAGTTGAACTGCACCTGCATTTCAGCGGCCAAAAAGCACGAAACAGAAAAGGCTTAGCTTTGTCGGTGGCCGCTTTATATTCCTGTGTTTAGAAAGCGAGTAACGAGGGTTACTCTAAGAGTTCATTTTTCCATACCATTGGGAACAGTTAAGAAGGCTTTTGTGTTCTGGGCTTGCTAATAGACGCTGGACAGTATTCCAATCTGCACAGAAGCGCCACTTGTTCCCTCAAACAAATCTTCCATAATCTGACACCATCGTTTGACACACACAAAAACGTGCCTTTACCTGTTGATTGGTGCCCTTACCTGTTGAGGTGCATGGATCCACACCTGACTGAAGAATGAAGCATCATGGCTGCTGCCAGGGAGGAAAACAGCAAGGGTCCATTGTGATGTCATCATCCATGTATGCTGAAGGGTTCCATTGTGACACGCTCAGTGTTCCGTCTATTGAAATTTTTATGGAGGCTGCCATATTGATTTTCTGGAGGCAGCCATTTTGATTTGCAGTAAAACATAGTTGTCATTTCAATGAATAAGACATGTTGGCAAGGAATTTGATTGCAACAACAGAAGTCAGCAAGGACAAAACCTAGTTTATGAGCACTTTTCATCATAGCTGCAATAAAATACTGGGTTGGAACCTGCTTGTGGATTCCTGGAGCAGGTAGAGCAGTATCAGAGGTGCTAAGTTCATTCAGTGCTAGCACAGAACTTTGATTGGACAAGCATGTGCATTCTCATTCTGCCAACTCCAAAATGCATAAAAGGTATGGTATCTCATGAGAGGTGGTGAGTTGCAGAAGCTAAGCTGAACTGCACCTGCATTTCAGCGGCCAAAAAGCAAGAAACAGAAAAGGCTTAGCTTTGTCGGTGGCAGCTTTATATTCCTGTGGTGAGAAAGCGAGTAACGAGGGTTACTCTAAGATTTCATTTTTCCATACCATCAGGAACAGTTAAGAAGGCTTTTGTGTTCTGGGCTTGCTAATAGACGCTGGACAGTATTCCAATCTGCACAGAAGCGCCACTTGTTCCCTCAAACAAATCTTCCATAATCTGACACCATGGTTTGACACACACAAAAACGTGCCTTTACCTGTTGATTGGTGCCCTTACCTGTTGAGGTGCATGGATCCACACCTGACTGAAGAATGAAGCATCATGGCTGCTGCCAGGGAGGAAAACAGCAAGGGTCCATTGTGATGTCATCATCCATGTATGCTGAAGGGTTCCATTGTGACACGCTCAGTGTTCCGTCTATTGAAATTTTTATGGAGGCTGCCATATTGATTTTCTGGAGGCAGCCATTTTGATTTGCAGTAAAACATAGTTGTCATTTCAATGAATAAGACATGTTGGCAAGGAATTTGATTGCAACAACAGAAGTCAGCAAGGACAAAACCTAGTTTATGAGCACTTTTCATCATAGCTGCAATAAAATACTGGGTTGGAACCTGCTTGTGGATTCCTGGAGCAGGTAGAGCAGTATCAGAGGTGCTAAGTTCATTCAGTGCTAGCACAGAACTTTGATTGGACAAGCATGTGCATTCTCATTCTGCCAACTCCAAAATGCATAAAAGGTATGGTATCTCATGAGAGGTGGTGAGTTGCAGAAGCTAAGCTGAACTGCACCTGCATTTCAGCGGCCAAAAAGCACGAAACAGAAAAGGCTTAGCTTTGTCGGTGGCCGCTTTATATTCCTGTGTTGAGAAAGTGAGTAACGAGGGTTACTCTAAGAGTTCATTTTTCCATACCATTGGGAACAGTTAAGAAGGCTTTTGTGTTCTGGGCTTGCTAATAGACGCTGGACAGTATTCCAATCTGCACAGAAGCGCCACTTGTTCCCTCAAACAAATCTTCCATAATCTGACACCATCGTTTGACACACACAAAAACGTGCCTTTACCTGTTGATTGGTGCCCTTACCTGTTGAGGTGCATGGATCCACACCTGACTGAAGAATGAAGCATCATGGCTGCTGCCAGGGAGGAAAACAGCAAGGGTCCATTGTGATGTCATCATCCATGTATGCTGAAGGGTTCCATTTTGACACGCTCAGTGTTCCGTCTATTGAAATTTTTATGGAGGCTGCCATATTGATTTTCTGTAGGCAGCCATTTTGATTTGCAGTAAAACATAGTTGTCATTTCAATGAATAAGACATGTTGGCAAGGAATTTGATTGCAACAACAGAAGTCAGCAAGGACAAAACCTAGTTTATGAGCACTTTTTCATCATAGCTGCAATAAAATACTGGGTTGGATTCTGCTTGTGGATTCCTGGAGCAAGTAGAGCAGTATCAGAGGTGCTAAGTTCATTCAGTGCTAGCACAGAACTTTGATTGGACAAGCATGTGCATTCTCATTCTGCCAACTCCAAAAATGCATAAAAGGTATGGTATCTCATGAGAGGTGGTGAGTTGCAGAAGCTAAGCTGAACTGCACCTGCATTTCAGCGGCCAAAAAGCAAGAAACAGAAAAGGCTTAGCTTTGTCGGTGGCAGCTTTATATTCCTGTGGTGAGAAAGCGAGTAACGAGGGTTACTCTAAAAGTTCATTTTTCCATACCATCAGGAACAGTTGAGAAGGCTTTTGTGTTCTGGGCTTGCTAATAGACGCTGGACAGTATTCCAATCTGCACAGAAGCGCCACTTGTTCCCTCAAACAAATCTTCCATAATCTGACACCATCGTTTTACACACACAAAAACGTGCATTTACCTGTTGATTGGTGCCCTTACCTGTTGAGGTGCATGGATCCACACCTGACTGAAGAATGAAGCATCATGGCTGCTACCAGGGAGGAAAACAGCAAGGGTCCATTGTGATGTCATCATCCATGTATGCTGAAGGGTTCCATTGTGACACGCTCAGTGTTCCGTCTATTGAAAATTTTTATGGAGGCTGCCATATTGATTTTCTGGAGGCAGCCATTTTGATTTGCAGTAAAACATAGTTGTCATTTCAATGAATAAGACATGTTGGCAAGGAATTTGATTGCAACAACAGAAGTCAGCAAGGACAAAACCTAGTTTATGAGCACTTTTCATCATAGCTGCATAAAAATTCTGGGTTGGAACCTGCTTGTGGATTCCTGGAGCAGGTAGAGCAGTATCAGAGGTGCTAAGTTCATTCAGTGCTAGCACAGAACTTTGATTGGACAAGCATGTGCATTCTCATTCTGCCAACTCCAAAAATGCATAAAAGGTATGGTATCTCATGAGAGGTGGTGAGTTGCAGAAGCTAAGCTGAACTGCACCTGCATTTCAGCGGCCAAAAAGCAAGAAACAGAAAAGGCTTAGCTTTGTCGGTGGTCAGCTTTATATTCCTGTGTTGAGAAAGCGAGTAACGAGGGTTACTCTAAGAGTTCATTTTCCATACCATTGGGAACAGTTAAGAAGGCTTTTGTGTTCTGGGCTTGCTAATAGACGCTGGACAGTATTCCAATCTGCACAGAAGCGCCACTTGTTCCCTCAAACAAATCTTCCATAATCTGACACCATCGTTTGACACACACAAAAACGTGCCTTTACCTGTTGATTGGTGCCCTTACCTGTTGAGGTGCATGGATCCACACCTGACTGAAGAATGAAGCATCATGGCTGCTGCCAGGGAGAAAAACAGCAAGGGTCCATTGTGATGTCATCATCCATGTATGCTGAAGGGT
>JAKVIS010002133.1:0-25500 GCA_033119425.1 Bufotes viridis
AACCATAACCCTAAAGCTAACCCACTAACTTTAACCATAACCCACTAACCCTAACCCTAACCCAAACCCACTAACCCTAACCCTCCTATATTAACTTACCTCATAACCTACCAACTTCGGTTTAGGGTTAACCCTAACCCTAACCCTAACCTAAAGTTAACCTCTAACCCTAACCCTAACCCTCATGACCTACCAACTTGGGTATGGTTAGGGTTAACCCTAAACCTAACCCTATCCCTAACCCTAACCTCTTCTATTGACATATCTCATGTCCTACCCTCTTGGGTAGTGTTAGGGTTAACTCTAACCCTAACCCTAACCTCCTCTATTGATATACCTTTTGTCAAACCCACTTGGGTAGGGTTAGGGTTAACCCTAACCCTATCGCTATTCCTAAACCTAAGCTCCTCTATTGATATACCTTATCTCAAACCCACTTGGGAAGAGTTAGGGTTAACCCTAACCCTATACCGTTTACTAAACCTAAGCTCCTCTATTGATATACCATATGTCAAACCCACTTGGGTAGGGTTAGGGTTAACCCTAAACCTAACCCTAACCCTAACCCTTAAGTCATGACCTTCCCACTTGGGTAGGGTTAACTCTAACCCTAACCCTAACCCTAACCCTAACTTTAACCATAACCCACTAACCCTAACCCTAACCCAAACCCACTAACCCTAACCCTCCTCTATTGACTTACCTCATAACCTACCAACTTAGGTTAAGGGTTAAACCTAACCCTAACCCTAAAGTTAACCCACTAACCCTAACCATAACCAATTAACCCTAACCCTAAGCCACTAACCCTAACTCTAACCCTATCCCTCCTCTATTGACTTACCTCATGACTTACCCACTTGGGAAAGGTTAGGGTTAACTCTAACCCTATCCCTATACCTAAACCTAAGCTCCTCTATTGATATACCTTATGTCAAACCCACTTGGGTAGGGTTAGGGTTAACCCTAAACCTATCCCTAACCCTAACCCTTAAGTCATGATCTATCCACTTGGGTAGGGTTAACCCTAACCCTAACCATAACCCTAAAGCTAACCCACTAACCCTAACCATAACCTACTAACCCTAACCATAACCCACTAACCCTAAGCCACTAACCCTAACTCTAACCCTAACCCTACTCTGTTGACTTACCTCATGACTCACCCTCTTGGGTAGTGTTAGGGTTAACTCTAACCCTAACCTCCTCTATTGATATACCTTATGTCAAACCCACTTGGGTAGGGTTAGGGTTAACCCTAAACGTATCCCTAACCCTAACCTTTACGTCATGACCTACCCACTTGGGTAGGGTTAACTCTGATCCTAACCCTAACCATAAACCTAAAGCTAACCCACTAACCCTAACCATAACCCACTAACACTAAGACTAACCCCTAACCCTAACCCTTACATTCCTCTATTGAATTACCTCATAACCTACCAACTTGGGTATGGTTAGGGTTAACCCTAAACCTAACCCTATCCCTAACCCTAACCTCCTCTATTGACATATCTCATGTCCTACCCACTTGGGTAATGTTAGGGTTAACTCTAACCCTAACCCTAACCTCCTCTATTGATATACCTTTTGTCAAACCCACTTGGGAAGGGTTAGGGTTAACCCTAACCCTATCGCTATTCCTAAACCTAAGCTCCTCTATTGATATACCTTATGTCAAACCCACTTGGGTAGGGTTAGGGTTAACCCTAAACCTATCCCTAACCCTAACCCTTACGTCATAACCTACCCACTTAGGTAGGGTTAACTCTAACACTAACCATAACCATAACCCTATAGCTAACCAACTAACCCTAACCATAAACCACTAACCCTAACCCTAACCCTATCCCTAACCCTTACCTCCTCTATTGACATACCTCTTGTCCTACCCACTTGGGTAGTGTAAGGGTTAACTCTATCCCTAACCCTATCCTCCTCTATTGATATACCTTATGTCAAACCCACTTGGGTAGAGTTAGGGTTAACCCTAACCCTATCCCGATTACTAAACCTAAGCTCCTCTATTGATATACCGTATGTCAAACCCACTTGGGTAGGGTTAGGGTTAACCCTAAACCTATCCCTAACCCTAACCCTTAAGTCATGACCTACCCACTTGGGTAGGGTTAACTCTAACCCTAACCCTAACCATAACCCTAAAGCTAACCCACTATCTTTAACCATAACCCACTAACCCTAACCCTAACCCAAACCCACTAACCCTAACCCTCCTCTATTGACTTACCTCATAACCTACCAACTTAGGTTTAGGGTTAACCCTAACCCTAACCCTAAAGTTAACCCCTAACCCTAACCATAACCCACTAACCCTAACCCTAAGCCACTAACCCTCCTCTATTGACTTACCTCATGACTTACCCACTTGGATAGGGTTTGGGTTAACTCTAAACCTATCCCTATTCCTAAACCTAAGCTCCTCTATTGATATACCTTATGTCAAACCCACTTGGGTAGGGTTAGGGTTAACCCTAAACCTATCCCTAACCCTAACCCTTAAGTCATGATCTACCCACTTAGGTAGGGTTAACCCTAACCATAACCATAACCCTAAAGCTAACCCACTAACCCTAACCATAACCCACTAACCCTAACCATAATCCACTAACCCTAAGCCACTAACCCTAACTCTAACCCTAACCCTACTCTGTTGACTTACCTCATGACTCACCCTCTTGGGTAGTGTTAGGGTTAACTCTAACCCTAACCTCCTCTATTGATATACCTTATGTCAAACCCACTTGGGTAGGGTTAGGGTTAACCCTAAACCTATCCCTAACCCTAACCTTTACGTCATGACCTACCCACTTGGGTAGGGTTAACTCTGACCCTAACCCTAACCATAAACCTAAAGCTAACCCACTAACCCTAAGCATAACCCACTAACCCTAACCCTAACCCAAACCCACTAACCCTAACCCTCCTCTATTGACTTACCTCATAACCTACCAACTTTTGTATGGTTAGGGTTAACCCTAACTCTAACCCTAACCCTAACCATAACTCTAAAGCTAACCCACTAACCCTAACCATAACCCACTAACCCTAACCCCTAACCCTAACCCTTACATTCCCCTATTGACTTACCTCATAACCTACCAACTTGGGTATGGTTAGGGTTAACCCTAACCCTAACCCTATCCCTAACCGTAACCTCCTCTATTGACATATCTCATGTCCTACCCACTTGGGTAGTGTTAGGGTTAACTCTAACCCTAACCCTAACCTCCTCTATTGATATACCTTATGTCAAACCCATTTGGGTAGGGTTAGGGTTAACCCTAAACCTATCCCTAACCCTAACCCTTACGTCATGACCTACCCACTTAGGTAGGGTTAACTCTAACACTAACCATAACCATAACCCTATAGCTAACCAACTAACCCTAACCATAACCCACTAACCCTAACCCTAACCCTATCCCTAACCCTTACCTCCTCTATTGACATACCTCTTGTCCTACCCACTTGGGTAGTGTTAGGGTTAACTCTATCCCTAACCCTAACCACCTCTTATGTCAAACCCACTTGGGTAGAGTTAGGGTTAACTAACTAAGCCTAAACCTAACCCTAACCCTAACCATAACCCTAAAGCTAACCCACTAACTTTAACCATAACCCACTAACCCTAACCCAAACCCACTAACCCTAACCCTCCTATATTAACTTACCTCATAACCTACCAACTTCAGTTTAGGGTTAACCCTAACCCTAACCCTAAAGTTAACCTCTAACCCCAACCCTAACCCTCATGACCTACCAACTTGGGTATGGTTAGGGTTAACCCTAAACCTAAATCTATCCCTAACCCTAACCTCTTCTATTGACATATCTCATGACCTACCCTCTTGGGTAGTGTTAGGGTTAACTCTAACCCTAACCCTAACCTCCTCTATTGATATAACTTTTGTCAAACCCACTTGGGTAGGGTTAGGGTTAACCCTAACCCTATCGCTATTCCTAAACCTAAGCTCGTCTATTGATATACCTTATCTCAAACCCACTTGGGAAGAGTTAGGGTTAACCCTAACCCTATACCGTTTACTAAACCTAAGCTCCTCTATTGATATACCATATGTCAAACCCACTTGGGTAGGGTTAGGGTTAACCCTAAACCTAACCCTAACCCTAACCCTTAAGTCATGACCTTCCCACTTGGGTAGGGTTAACTCTAACCCTAACCCTAACCCTAACCCTAACTTTAACCATAACCCACTAACCCTAACCCTAACCCAAACCCACTAACCCTAACCCTCCTCTATTGACTTACCTCATAACCTACCAACTTAGGTTAAGGGTTAAACCTAACCCTAACCCTAAAGTTAACCCACTAACCCTAACCATAACCAATTAACCCTAACCCTAAGCCACTAACCCTAACTCTAACCCTATCCCTCCTCTATTGACTTACCTCATGACTTACCCACTTGGGAAAGGTTAGGGTTAACTCTAACCCTATCCCTATACCTAAACCTAAGCTCCTCTATTGATATACCTTATGTCAAACCCACTTGGGTAGGGTTAGGGTTAACCCTAAACCTATCCCTAACCCTAACCCTTAAGTCATGATCTATCCACTTGGGTAGGGTTAACCCTAACCCTAACCATAACCCTAAAGCTAACCCACTAACCCTAACCATAACCTACTAACCCTAACCATAACCCACTAACCCTAAGCCACTAACCCTAACTCTAACCCTAACCCTACTCTGTTGACTTACCTCATGACTCACCCTCTTGGGTAGTGTTAGGGTTAACTCTAACCCTAACCTCCTCTATTGATATACCTTATGTCAAACCCACTTGGGTAGGGTTAGGGTTAACCCTAAACGTATCCCTAACCCTAACCTTTACGTCATGACCTACCCACTTGGGTAGGGTTAACTCTGATCCTAACCCTAACCATAAACCTAAAGCTAACCCACTAACCCTAACCATAACCCACTAACACTAAGACTAACCCCTAACCCTAACCCTTACATTCCTCTATTGAATTACCTCATAACCTACCAACTTGGGTATGGTTAGGGTTAACCCTAAACCTAACCCTATCCCTAACCCTAACCTCCTCTATTGACATATCTCATGTCCTACCCACTTGGGTAATGTTAGGGTTAACTCTAACCCTAACCCTAACCTCCTCTATTGATATACCTTTGTCAAACCCACTTGGGAAGGGTTAGGGTTAACCCTAACCCTATCGCTATTCCTAAACCTAAGCTCCTCTATTGATATACCTTATGTCAAACCCACTTGGGTAGGGTTAGGGTTAACCCTAAACCTATCCCTAACCCTAACCCTTACGTCATAACCTACCCACTTAGGTAGGGTTAACTCTAACACTAACCATAACCATAACCCTATAGCTAACCAACTAACCCTAACCATAAACCACTAACCCTAACCCTAACCCTATCCCTAACCCTTACCTCCTCTATTGACATACCTCTTGTCCTACCCACTTGGGTAGTGTAAGGGTTAACTCTATCCCTAACCCTATCCTCCTCTATTGATATACCTTATGTCAAACCCACTTGGGTAGAGTTAGGGTTAACCCTAACCCTATCCCGATTACTAAACCTAAGCTCCTCTATTGATATACCGTATGTCAAACCCACTTGGGTAGGGTTAGGGTTAACCCTAAACCTATCCCTAACCCTAACCCTTAAGTCATGACCTACCCACTTGGGTAGGGTTAACTCTAACCCTAACCCTAACCATAACCCTAAAGCTAACCCACTATCTTTAACCATAACCCACTAACCCTAACCCTAACCCAAACCCACTAACCCTAACCCTCCTCTATTGACTTACCTCATAACCTACCAACTTAGGTTTAGGGTTAACCCTAACCCTAACCCTAAAGTTAACCCCCTAACCCTAACCATAACCCACTAACCCTAACCCTAAGCCACTAACCCTCCTCTATTGACTTACCTCATGACTTACCCACTTGGATAGGGTTTGGGTTAACTCTAAACCTATCCCTATTCCTAAACCTAAGCTCCTCTATTGATATACCTTATGTCAAACCCACTTGGGTAGGGTTAGGGTTAACCCTAAACCTATCCCTAACCCTAACCCTTAAGTCATGATCTACCCACTTAGGTAGGGTTAACCCTAACCATAACCATAACCCTAAAGCTAACCCACTAACCCTAACCATAACCCACTAACCCTAACCATAATCCACTAACCCTAAGCCACTAACCCTAACTCTAACCCTAACCCTACTCTGTTGACTTACCTCATGACTCACCCTCTTGGGTAGTGTTAGGGTTAACTCTAACCCTAACCTCCTCTATTGATATACCTTATGTCAAACCCACTTGGGTAGGGTTAGGGTTAACCCTAAACCTATCCCTAACCCTAACCTTTACGTCATGACCTACCCACTTGGGTAGGGTTAACTCTGACCCTAACCCTAACCATAAACCTAAAGCTAACCCACTAACCCTAAGCATAACCCACTAACCCTAACCCTAACCCAAACCCACTAACCCTAACCCTCCTCTATTGACTTACCTCATAACCTACCAACTTTTGTATGGTTAGGGTTAACCCTAACTCTAACCCTAACCCTAACCATAACTCTAAAGCTAACCCACTAACCCTAACCATAACCCACTAACCCTAACCCCTAACCCTAACCCTTACATTCCCCTATTGACTTACCTCATAACCTACCAACTTGGGTATGGTTAGGGTTAACCCTAACCCTAACCCTATCCCTAACCGTAACCTCCTCTATTGACATATCTCATGTCCTACCCACTTGGGTAGTGTTAGGGTTAACTCTAACCCTAACCCTAACCTCCTCTATTGATATACCTTATGTCAAACCCATTTGGGTAGGGTTAGGGTTAACCCTAAACCTATCCCTAACCCTAACCCTTACGTCATGACCTACCCACTTAGGTAGGGTTAACTCTAACACTAACCATAACCATAACCCTATAGCTAACCAACTAACCCTAACCATAACCCACTAACCCTAACCCTAACCCTATCCCTAACCCTTACCTCCTCTATTGACATACCTCTTGTCCTACCCACTTGGGTAGTGTTAGGGTTAACTCTATCCCTAACCCTAACCACCTCTTATGTCAAACCCACTTGGGTAGAGTTAGGGTTAACTAACTAAGCCTAAACCTAACCCTAACCCTAACCATAACCCTAAAGCTAACCCACTAACTTTAACCATAACCCACTAACCCTAACCCTAACCCAAACCCACTAACCCTAACCCTCCTATATTAACTTACCTCATAACCTACCAACTTCGGTTTAGGGTTAACCCTAACCCTAACCTAACCTAAAGTTAACCTCTAACCCTAACCCTAACCCTCATGACCTACCAACTTGGGTATGGTTAGGGTTAACCCTAAACCTAACCCTATCCCTAACCCTAACCTCTTCTATTGACATATCTCATGTCCTACCCTCTTGGGTAGTGTTAGGGTTAACTCTAACCCTAACCCTAACCTCCTCTATTGATATACCTTTTGTCAAACCCACTTGGGTAGGGTTAGGGTTAACCCTAACCCTATCGCTATTCCTAAACCTAAGCTCCTCTATTGATATACCTTATCTCAAACCCACTTGGGAAGAGTTAGGGTTAACCCTAACCCTATACCGTTTACTAAACCTAAGCTCCTCTATTGATATACCATATGTCAAACCCACTTGGGTAGGGTTAGGGTTAACCCTAAACCTAACCCTAACCCTAACCCTTAAGTCATGACCTTCCCACTTGGGTAGGGTTAACTCTAACCCTAACCCTAACCCTAACCCTAACTTTAACCATAACCCACTAACCCTAACCCTAACCCAAACCCACTAACCCTAACCCTCCTCTATTGACTTACCTCATAACCTACCAACTTAGGTTAAGGGTTAAACCTAACCCTAACCCTAAAGTTAACCCACTAACCCTAACCATAACCAATTAACCCTAACCCTAAGCCACTAACCCTAACTCTAACCCTATCCCTCCTCTATTGACTTACCTCATGACTTACCCACTTGGGAAAGGTTAGGGTTAACTCTAACCCTATCCCTATACCTAAACCTAAGCTCCTCTATTGATATACCTTATGTCAAACCCACTTGGGTAGGGTTAGGGTTAACCCTAAACCTATCCCTAACCCTAACCCTTAAGTCATGATCTATCCACTTGGGTAGGGTTAACCCTAACCCTAACCATAACCCTAAAGCTAACCCACTAACCCTAACCATAACCTACTAACCCTAACCATAACCCACTAACCCTAAGCCACTAACCCTAACTCTAACCCTAACCCTACTCTGTTGACTTACCTCATGACTCACCCTCTTGGGTAGTGTTAGGGTTAACTCTAACCCTAACCTCCTCTATTGATATACCTTATGTCAAACCCACTTGGGTAGGGTTAGGGTTAACCCTAAACGTATCCCTAACCCTAACCTTTACGTCATGACCTACCCACTTGGGTAGGGTTAACTCTGATCCTAACCCTAACCATAAACCTAAAGCTAACCCACTAACCCTAACCATAACCCACTAACACTAAGACTAACCCCTAACCCTAACCCTTACATTCCTCTATTGAATTACCTCATAACCTACCAACTTGGGTATGGTTAGGGTTAACCCTAAACCTAACCCTATCCCTAACCCTAACCTCCTCTATTGACATATCTCATGTCCTACCCACTTGGGTAATGTTAGGGTTAACTCTAACCCTAACCCTAACCTCCTCTATTGATATACCTTTTGTCAAACCCACTTGGGAAGGGTTAGGGTTAACCCTAACCCTATCGCTATTCCTAAACCTAAGCTCCTCTATTGATATACCTTATGTCAAACCCACTTGGGTAGGGTTAGGGTTAACCCTAAACCTATCCCTAACCCTAACCCTTACGTCATAACCTACCCACTTAGGTAGGGTTAACTCTAACACTAACCATAACCATAACCCTATAGCTAACCAACTAACCCTAACCATAAACCACTAACCCTAACCCTAACCCTATCCCTAACCCTTACCTCCTCTATTGACATACCTCTTGTCCTACCCACTTGGGTAGTGTAAGGGTTAACTCTATCCCTAACCCTATCCTCCTCTATTGATATACCTTATGTCAAACCCACTTGGGTAGAGTTAGGGTTAACCCTAACCCTATCCCGATTACTAAACCTAAGCTCCTCTATTGATATACCGTATGTCAAACCCACTTGGGTAGGGTTAGGGTTAACCCTAAACCTATCCCTAACCCTAACCCTTAAGTCATGACCTACCCACTTGGGTAGGGTTAACTCTAACCCTAACCCTAACCATAACCCTAAAGCTAACCCACTATCTTTAACCATAACCCACTAACCCTAACCCTAACCCAAACCCACTAACCCTAACCCTCCTCTATTGACTTACCTCATAACCTACCAACTTAGGTTTAGGGTTAACCCTAACCCTAACCCTAAAGTTAACCCCTAACCCTAACCATAACCCACTAACCCTAACCCTAAGCCACTAACCCTCCTCTATTGACTTACCTCATGACTTACCCACTTGGATAGGGTTTGGGTTAACTCTAAACCTATCCCTATTCCTAAACCTAAGCTCCTCTATTGATATACCTTATGTCAAACCCACTTGGGTAGGGTTAGGGTTAACCCTAAACCTATCCCTAACCCTAACCCTTAAGTCATGATCTACCCACTTAGGTAGGGTTAACCCTAACCATAACCATAACCCTAAAGCTAACCCACTAACCCTAACCATAACCCACTAACCCTAACCATAATCCACTAACCCTAAGCCACTAACCCTAACTCTAACCCTAACCCTACTCTGTTGACTTACCTCATGACTCACCCTCTTGGGTAGTGTTAGGGTTAACTCTAACCCTAACCTCCTCTATTGATATACCTTATGTCAAACCCACTTGGGTAGGGTTAGGGTTAACCCTAAACCTATCCCTAACCCTAACCTTTACGTCATGACCTACCCACTTGGGTAGGGTTAACTCTGACCCTAACCCTAACCATAAACCTAAAGCTAACCCACTAACCCTAAGCATAACCCACTAACCCTAACCCTAACCCAAACCCACTAACCCTAACCCTCCTCTATTGACTTACCTCATAACCTACCAACTTTTGTATGGTTAGGGTTAACCCTAACTCTAACCCTAACCCTAACCATAACTCTAAAGCTAACCCACTAACCCTAACCATAACCCACTAACCCTAACCCCTAACCCTAACCCTTACATTCCCCTATTGACTTACCTCATAACCTACCAACTTGGGTATGGTTAGGGTTAACCCTAACCCTAACCCTATCCCTAACCGTAACCTCCTCTATTGACATATCTCATGTCCTACCCACTTGGGTAGTGTTAGGGTTAACTCTAACCCTAACCCTAACCTCCTCTATTGATATACCTTATGTCAAACCCATTTGGGTAGGGTTAGGGTTAACCCTAAACCTATCCCTAACCCTAACCCTTACGTCATGACCTACCCACTTAGGTAGGGTTAACTCTAACACTAACCATAACCATAACCCTATAGCTAACCAACTAACCCTAACCATAACCCACTAACCCTAACCCTAACCCTATCCCTAACCCTTACCTCCTCTATTGACATACCTCTTGTCCTACCCACTTGGGTAGTGTTAGGGTTAACTCTATCCCTAACCCTAACCACCTCTTATGTCAAACCCACTTGGGTAGAGTTAGGGTTAACTAACTAAGCCTAAACCTAACCCTAACCCTAACCATAACCCTAAAGCTAACCCACTAACTTTAACCATAACCCACTAACCCTAACCCTAACCCAAACCCACTAACCCTAACCCTCCTATATTAACTTACCTCATAACCTACCAACTTCGGTTTAGGGTTAACCCTAACCCTAACCCTAACCCTAAAGTTAACCTCTAACCCTAACCCTAACCCTCATGACCTACCAACTTGGGTATGGTTAGGGTTAACCCTAAACCTAACCCTATCCCTAACCCTAACCTCTTCTATTGACATATCTCATGTCCTACCCTCTTGGGTAGTGTTAGGGTTAACTCTAACCCTAACCCTAACCTCCTCTATTGATATACCTTTTGTCAAACCCACTTGGGTAGGGTTAGGGTTAACCCTAACCCTATCGCTATTCCTAAACCTAAGCTCCTCTATTGATATACCTTATCTCAAACCCACTTGGGAAGAGTTAGGGTTAACCCTAACCCTATACCGTTTACTAAACCTAAGCTCCTCTATTGATATACCATATGTCAAACCCACTTGGGTAGGGTTAGGGTTAACCCTAAACCTAACCCTAACCCTAACCCTTAAGTCATGACCTTCCCACTTGGGTAGGGTTAACTCTAACCCTAACCCTAACCCTAACCCTAACTTTAACCATAACCCACTAACCCTAACCCTAACCCAAACCCACTAACCCTAACCCTCCTCTATTGACTTACCTCATAACCTACCAACTTAGGTTAAGGGTTAAACCTAACCCTAACCCTAAAGTTAACCCACTAACCCTAACCATAACCAATTAACCCTAACCCTAAGCCACTAACCCTAACTCTAACCCTATCCCTCCTCTATTGACTTACCTCATGACTTACCCACTTGGGAAAGGTTAGGGTTAACTCTAACCCTATCCGTATACCTAAACCTAAGCTCCTCTATTGATATACCTTATGTCAAACCCACTTGGGTAGGGTTAGGGTTAACCCTAAACCTATCCCTAACCCTAACCCTTAAGTCATGATCTATCCACTTGGGTAGGGTTAACCCTAACCCTAACCATAACCCTAAAGCTAACCCACTAACCCTAACCATAACCTACTAACCCTAACCATAACCCACTAACCCTAAGCCACTAACCCTAACTCTAACCCTAACCCTACTCTGTTGACTTACCTCATGACTCACCCTCTTGGGTAGTGTTAGGGTTAACTCTAACCCTAACCTCCTCTATTGATATACCTTATGTCAAACCCACTTGGGTAGGGTTAGGGTTAACCCTAAACGTATCCCTAACCCTAACCTTTACGTCATGACCTACCCACTTGGGTAGGGTTAACTCTGATCCTAACCCTAACCATAAACCTAAAGCTAACCCACTAACCCTAACCATAACCCACTAACACTAAGACTAACCCCTAACCCTAACCCTTACATTCCTCTATTGAATTACCTCATAACCTACCAACTTGGGTATGGTTAGGGTTAACCCTAAACCTAACCCTATCCCTAACCCTAACCTCCTCTATTGACATATCTCATGTCCTACCCACTTGGGTAATGTTAGGGTTAACTCTAACCCTAACCCTAACCTCCTCTATTGATATACCTTTTGTCAAACCCACTTGGGAAGGGTTAGGGTTAACCCTAACCCTATCGCTATTCCTAAACCTAAGCTCCTCTATTGATATACCTTATGTCAAACCCACTTGGGTAGGGTTAGGGTTAACCCTAAACCTATCCCTAACCCTAACCCTTACGTCATAACCTACCCACTTAGGTAGGGTTAACTCTAACACTAACCATAACCATAACCCTATAGCTAACCAACTAACCCTAACCATAAACCACTAACCCTAACCCTAACCCTATCCCTAACCCTTACCTCCTCTATTGACATACCTCTTGTCCTACCCACTTGGGTAGTGTAAGGGTTAACTCTATCCCTAACCCTATCCTCCTCTATTGATATACCTTATGTCAAACCCACTTGGGTAGAGTTAGGGTTAACCCTAACCCTATCCCGATTACTAAACCTAAGCTCCTCTATTGATATACCGTATGTCAAACCCACTTGGGTAGGGTTAGGGTTAACCCTAAACCTATCCCTAACCCTAACCCTTAAGTCATGACCTACCCACTTGGGTAGGGTTAACTCTAACCCTAACCCTAACCATAACCCTAAAGCTAACCCACTATCTTTAACCATAACCCACTAACCCTAACCCTAACCCAAACCCACTAACCCTAACCCTCCTCTATTGACTTACCTCATAACCTACCAACTTAGGTTTAGGGTTAACCCTAACCCTAACCCTAAAGTTAACCCCTAACCCTAACCATAACCCACTAACCCTAACCCTAAGCCACTAACCCTCCTCTATTGACTTACCTCATGACTTACCCACTTGGATAGGGTTTGGGTTAACTCTAAACCTATCCCTATTCCTAAACCTAAGCTCCTCTATTGATATACCTTATGTCAAACCCACTTGGGTAGGGTTAGGGTTAACCCTAAACCTATCCCTAACCCTAACCCTTAAGTCATGATCTACCCACTTAGGTAGGGTTAACCCTAACCATAACCATAACCCTAAAGCTAACCCACTAACCCTAACCATAACCCACTAACCCTAACCATAATCCACTAACCCTAAGCCACTAACCCTAACTCTAACCCTAACCCTACTCTGTTGACTTACCTCATGACTCACCCTCTTGGGTAGTGTTAGGGTTAACTCTAACCCTAACCTCCTCTATTGATATACCTTATGTCAAACCCACTTGGGTAGGGTTAGGGTTAACCCTAAACCTATCCCTAACCCTAACCTTTACGTCATGACCTACCCACTTGGGTAGGGTTAACTCTGACCCTAACCCTAACCATAAACCTAAAGCTAACCCACTAACCCTAAGCATAACCCACTAACCCTAACCCTAACCCAAACCCACTAACCCTAACCCTCCTCTATTGACTTACCTCATAACCTACCAACTTTTGTATGGTTAGGGTTAACCCTAACTCTAACCCTAACCCTAACCATAACTCTAAAGCTAACCCACTAACCCTAACCATAACCCACTAACCCTAACCCCTAACCCTAACCCTTACATTCCCCTATTGACTTACCTCATAACCTACCAACTTGGGTATGGTTAGGGTTAACCCTAACCCTAACCCTATCCCTAACCGTAACCTCCTCTATTGACATATCTCATGTCCTACCCACTTGGGTAGTGTTAGGGTTAACTCTAACCCTAACCCTAACCTCCTCTATTGATATACCTTATGTCAAACCCATTTGGGTAGGGTTAGGGTTAACCCTAAACCTATCCCTAACCCTAACCCTTACGTCATGACCTACCCACTTAGGTAGGGTTAACTCTAACACTAACCATAACCATAACCCTATAGCTAACCAACTAACCCTAACCATAACCCACTAACCCTAACCCTAACCCTATCCCTAACCCTTACCTCCTCTATTGACATACCTCTTGTCCTACCCACTTGGGTAGTGTTAGGGTTAACTCTATCCCTAACCCTAACCACCTCTTATGTCAAACCCACTTGGGTAGAGTTAGGGTTAACTAACTAAGCCTAAACCTAACCCTAACCCTAACCATAACCCTAAAGCTAACCCACTAACTTTAACCATAACCCACTAACCCTAACCCTAACCCAAACCCACTAACCCTAACCCTCCTATATTAACTTACCTCATAACCTACCAACTTCGGTTTAGGGTTAACCCTAACCCTAACCTAACCTAAAGTTAACCTCTAACCCTAACCCTAACCCTCATGACCTACCAACTTGGGTATGGTTAGGGTTAACCCTAAACCTAACCCTATCCCTAACCCTAACCTCTTCTATTGACATATCTCATGTCCTACCCTCTTGGGTAGTGTTAGGGTTAACTCTAACCCTAACCCTAACCTCCTCTATTGATATACCTTTTGTCAAACCCACTTGGGTAGGGTTAGGGTTAACCCTAACCCTATCGCTATTCCTAAACCTAAGCTCCTCTATTGATATACCTTATCTCAAACCCACTTGGGAAGAGTTAGGGTTAACCCTAACCCTATACCGTTTACTAAACCTAAGCTCCTCTATTGATATACCATATGTCAAACCCACTTGGGTAGGGTTAGGGTTAACCCTAAACCTAACCCTAACCCTAACCCTTAAGTCATGACCTTCCCACTTGGGTAGGGTTAACTCTAACCCTAACCCTAACCCTAACCCTAACTTTAACCATAACCCACTAACCCTAACCCTAACCCAAACCCACTAACCCTAACCCTCCTCTATTGACTTACCTCATAACCTACCAACTTAGGTTAAGGGTTAAACCTAACCCTAACCCTAAAGTTAACCCACTAACCCTAACCATAACCAATTAACCCTAACCCTAAGCCACTAACCCTAACTCTAACCCTATCCCTCCTCTATTGACTTACCTCATGACTTACCCACTTGGGAAAGGTTAGGGTTAACTCTAACCCTATCCGTATACCTAAACCTAAGCTCCTCTATTGATATACCTTATGTCAAACCCACTTGGGTAGGGTTAGGGTTAACCCTAAACCTATCCCTAACCCTAACCCTTAAGTCATGATCTATCCACTTGGGTAGGGTTAACCCTAACCCTAACCATAACCCTAAAGCTAACCCACTAACCCTAACCATAACCTACTAACCCTAACCATAACCCACTAACCCTAAGCCACTAACCCTAACTCTAACCCTAACCCTACTCTGTTGACTTACCTCATGACTCACCCTCTTGGGTAGTGTTAGGGTTAACTCTAACCCTAACCTCCTCTATTGATATACCTTATGTCAAACCCACTTGGGTAGGGTTAGGGTTAACCCTAAACGTATCCCTAACCCTAACCTTTACGTCATGACCTACCCACTTGGGTAGGGTTAACTCTGATCCTAACCCTAACCATAAACCTAAAGCTAACCCACTAACCCTAACCATAACCCACTAACACTAAGACTAACCCCTAACCCTAACCCTTACATTCCTCTATTGAATTACCTCATAACCTACCAACTTGGGTATGGTTAGGGTTAACCCTAAACCTAACCCTATCCCTAACCCTAACCTCCTCTATTGACATATCTCATGTCCTACCCACTTGGGTAATGTTAGGGTTAACTCTAACCCTAACCCTAACCTCCTCTATTGATATACCTTTTGTCAAACCCACTTGGGAAGGGTTAGGGTTAACCCTAACCCTATCGCTATTCCTAAACCTAAGCTCCTCTATTGATATACCTTATGTCAAACCCACTTGGGTAGGGTTAGGGTTAACCCTAAACCTATCCCTAACCCTAACCCTTACGTCATAACCTACCCACTTAGGTAGGGTTAACTCTAACACTAACCATAACCATAACCCTATAGCTAACCAACTAACCCTAACCATAAACCACTAACCCTAACCCTAACCCTATCCCTAACCCTTACCTCCTCTATTGACATACCTCTTGTCCTACCCACTTGGGTAGTGTAAGGGTTAACTCTATCCCTAACCCTATCCTCCTCTATTGATATACCTTATGTCAAACCCACTTGGGTAGAGTTAGGGTTAACCCTAACCCTATCCCGATTACTAAACCTAAGCTCCTCTATTGATATACCGTATGTCAAACCCACTTGGGTAGGGTTAGGGTTAACCCTAAACCTATCCCTAACCCTAACCCTTAAGTCATGACCTACCCACTTGGGTAGGGTTAACTCTAACCCTAACCCTAACCATAACCCTAAAGCTAACCCACTATCTTTAACCATAACCCACTAACCCTAACCCTAACCCAAACCCACTAACCCTAACCCTCCTCTATTGACTTACCTCATAACCTACCAACTTAGGTTTAGGGTTAACCCTAACCCTAACCCTAAAGTTAACCCCTAACCCTAACCATAACCCACTAACCCTAACCCTAAGCCACTAACCCTCCTCTATTGACTTACCTCATGACTTACCCACTTGGATAGGGTTTGGGTTAACTCTAAACCTATCCCTATTCCTAAACCTAAGCTCCTCTATTGATATACCTTATGTCAAACCCACTTGGGTAGGGTTAGGGTTAACCCTAAACCTATCCCTAACCCTAACCCTTAAGTCATGATCTACCCACTTAGGTAGGGTTAACCCTAACCATAACCATAACCCTAAAGCTAACCCACTAACCCTAACCATAACCCACTAACCCTAACCATAATCCACTAACCCTAAGCCACTAACCCTAACTCTAACCCTAACCCTACTCTGTTGACTTACCTCATGACTCACCCTCTTGGGTAGTGTTAGGGTTAACTCTAACCCTAACCTCCTCTATTGATATACCTTATGTCAAACCCACTTGGGTAGGGTTAGGGTTAACCCTAAACCTATCCCTAACCCTAACCTTTACGTCATGACCTACCCACTTGGGTAGGGTTAACTCTGACCCTAACCCTAACCATAAACCTAAAGCTAACCCACTAACCCTAAGCATAACCCACTAACCCTAACCCTAACCCAAACCCACTAACCCTAACCCTCCTCTATTGACTTACCTCATAACCTACCAACTTTTGTATGGTTAGGGTTAACCCTAACTCTAACCCTAACCCTAACCATAACTCTAAAGCTAACCCACTAACCCTAACCATAACCCACTAACCCTAACCCCTAACCCTAACCCTTACATTCCCCTATTGACTTACCTCATAACCTACCAACTTGGGTATGGTTAGGGTTAACCCTAACCCTAACCCTATCCCTAACCGTAACCTCCTCTATTGACATATCTCATGTCCTACCCACTTGGGTAGTGTTAGGGTTAACTCTAACCCTAACCCTAACCTCCTCTATTGATATACCTTATGTCAAACCCATTTGGGTAGGGTTAGGGTTAACCCTAAACCTATCCCTAACCCTAACCCTTACGTCATGACCTACCCACTTAGGTAGGGTTAACTCTAACACTAACCATAACCATAACCCTATAGCTAACCAACTAACCCTAACCATAACCCACTAACCCTAACCCTAACCCTATCCCTAACCCTTACCTCCTCTATTGACATACCTCTTGTCCTACCCACTTGGGTAGTGTTAGGGTTAACTCTATCCCTAACCCTAACCACCTCTTATGTCAAACCCACTTGGGTAGAGTTAGGGTTAACTAACTAAGCCTAAACCTAACCCTAACCCTAACCATAACCCTAAAGCTAACCCACTAACTTTAACCATAACCCACTAACCCTAACCCTAACCCAAACCCACTAACCCTAACCCTCCTATATTAACTTACCTCATAACCTACCAACTTCGGTTTAGGGTTAACCCTAACCCTAACCCTAACCCTAAAGTTAACCTCTAACCCTAACCCTAACCCTCATGACCTACCAACTTGGGTATGGTTAGGGTTAACCCTAAACCTAACCCTATCCCTAACCCTAACCTCTTCTATTGACATATCTCATGTCCTACCCTCTTGGGTAGTGTTAGGGTTAACTCTAACCCTAACCCTAACCTCCTCTATTGATATACCTTTGTCAAACCCACTTGGGTAGGGTTAGGGTTAACCCTAACCCTATCGCTATTCCTAAACCTAAGCTCCTCTATTGATATACCTTATCTCAAACCCACTTGGGAAGAGTTAGGGTTAACCCTAACCCTATACCGTTTACTAAACCTAAGCTCCTCTATTGATATACCATATGTCAAACCCACTTGGGTAGGGTTAGGGTTAACCCTAAACCTAACCCTAACCCTAACCCTTAAGTCATGACCTTCCCACTTGGGTAGGGTTAACTCTAACCCTAACCCTAACCCTAACCCTAACTTTAACCATAACCCACTAACCCTAACCCTAACCCAAACCCACTAACCCTAACCCTCCTCTATTGACTTACCTCATAACCTACCAACTTAGGTTAAGGGTTAAACCTAACCCTAACCCTAAAGTTAACCCACTAACCCTAACCATAACCAATTAACCCTAACCCTAAGCCACTAACCCTAACTCTAACCCTATCCCTCCTCTATTGACTTACCTCATGACTTACCCACTTGGGAAAGGTTAGGGTTAACTCTAACCCTATCCCTATACCTAAACCTAAGCTCCTCTATTGATATACCTTATGTCAAACCCACTTGGGTAGGGTTAGGGTTAACCCTAAACCTATCCCTAACCCTAACCCTTAAGTCATGATCTATCCACTTGGGTAGGGTTAACCCTAACCCTAACCATAACCCTAAAGCTAACCCACTAACCCTAACCATAACCTACTAACCCTAACCATAACCCACTAACCCTAAGCCACTAACCCTAACTCTAACCCTAACCCTACTCTGTTGACTTACCTCATGACTCACCCTCTTGGGTAGTGTTAGGGTTAACTCTAACCCTAACCTCCTCTATTGATATACCTTATGTCAAACCCACTTGGGTAGGGTTAGGGTTAACCCTAAACGTATCCCTAACCCTAACCTTTACGTCATGACCTACCCACTTGGGTAGGGTTAACTCTGATCCTAACCCTAACCATAAACCTAAAGCTAACCCACTAACCCTAACCATAACCCACTAACACTAAGACTAACCCCTAACCCTAACCCTTACATTCCTCTATTGAATTACCTCATAACCTACCAACTTGGGTATGGTTAGGGTTAACCCTAAACCTAACCCTATCCCTAACCCTAACCTCCTCTATTGACATATCTCATGTCCTACCCACTTGGGTAATGTTAGGGTTAACTCTAACCCTAACCCTAACCTCCTCTATTGATATACCTTTGTCAAACCCACTTGGGAAGGGTTAGGGTTAACCCTAACCCTATCGCTATTCCTAAACCTAAGCTCCTCTATTGATATACCTTATGTCAAACCCACTTGGGTAGGGTTAGGGTTAACCCTAAACCTATCCCTAACCCTAACCCTTACGTCATAACCTACCCACTTAGGTAGGGTTAACTCTAACACTAACCATAACCATAACCCTATAGCTAACCAACTAACCCTAACCATAAACCACTAACCCTAACCCTAACCCTATCCCTAACCCTTACCTCCTCTATTGACATACCTCTTGTCCTACCCACTTGGGTAGTGTAAGGGTTAACTCTATCCCTAACCCTATCCTCCTCTATTGATATACCTTATGTCAAACCCACTTGGGTAGAGTTAGGGTTAACCCTAACCCTATCCCGATTACTAAACCTAAGCTCCTCTATTGATATACCGTATGTCAAACCCACTTGGGTAGGGTTAGGGTTAACCCTAAACCTATCCCTAACCCTAACCCTTAAGTCATGACCTACCCACTTGGGTAGGGTTAACTCTAACCCTAACCCTAACCATAACCCTAAAGCTAACCCACTATCTTTAACCATAACCCACTAACCCTAACCCTAACCCAAACCCACTAACCCTAACCCTCCTCTATTGACTTACCTCATAACCTACCAACTTAGGTTTAGGGTTAACCCTAACCCTAACCCTAAAGTTAACCCCTAACCCTAACCATAACCCACTAACCCTAACCCTAAGCCACTAACCCTCCTCTATTGACTTACCTCATGACTTACCCACTTGGATAGGGTTTGGGTTAACTCTAAACCTATCCCTATTCCTAAACCTAAGCTCCTCTATTGATATACCTTATGTCAAACCCACTTGGGTAGGGTTAGGGTTAACCCTAAACCTATCCCTAACCCTAACCCTTAAGTCATGATCTACCCACTTAGGTAGGGTTAACCCTAACCATAACCATAACCCTAAAGCTAACCCACTAACCCTAACCATAACCCACTAACCCTAACCATAATCCACTAACCCTAAGCCACTAACCCTAACTCTAACCCTAACCCTACTCTGTTGACTTACCTCATGACTCACCCTCTTGGGTAGTGTTAGGGTTAACTCTAACCCTAACCTCCTCTATTGATATACCTTATGTCAAACCCACTTGGGTAGGGTTAGGGTTAACCCTAAACCTATCCCTAACCCTAACCTTTACGTCATGACCTACCCACTTGGGTAGGGTTAACTCTGACCCTAACCCTAACCATAAACCTAAAGCTAACCCACTAACCCTAAGCATAACCCACTAACCCTAACCCTAACCCAAACCCACTAACCCTAACCCTCCTCTATTGACTTACCTCATAACCTACCAACTTTTGTATGGTTAGGGTTAACCCTAACTCTAACCCTAACCCTAACCATAACTCTAAAGCTAACCCACTAACCCTAACCATAACCCACTAACCCTAACCCCCTAACCCTAACCCTTACATTCCCCTATTGACTTACCTCATAACCTACCAACTTGGGTATGGTTAGGGTTAACCCTAACCCTAACCCTATCCCTAACCGTAACCTCCTCTATTGACATATCTCATGTCCTACCCACTTGGGTAGTGTTAGGGTTAACTCTAACCCTAACCCTAACCTCCTCTATTGATATACCTTATGTCAAACCCATTTGGGTAGGGTTAGGGTTAACCCTAAACCTATCCCTAACCCTAACCCTTACGTCATGACCTACCCACTTAGGTAGGGTTAACTCTAACACTAACCATAACCATAACCCTATAGCTAACCAACTAACCCTAACCATAACCCACTAACCCTAACCCTAACCCTATCCCTAACCCTTACCTCCTCTATTGACATACCTCTTGTCCTACCCACTTGGGTAGTGTTAGGGTTAACTCTATCCCTAACCCTAACCACCTCTTATGTCAAACCCACTTGGGTAGAGTTAGGGTTAACTAACTAAGCCTAAACCTCACCCTAACCCTAACCATAACCCTAAAGCTAACCCACTAACTTTAACCATAACCCACTAACCCTAACCCTAACCCAAACCCACTAACCCTAACCCTCCTATATTAACTTACCTCATAACCTACCAACTTCGGTTTAGGGTTAACCTTAACCCTAATTCTCACACAAAAAGAGCTATAAGCGTTAGTACGTCTTGTAAATAACAATATTTAACTACCTGAATAGACGTATAAAAATAAAAATAATGAATACTTTATTGAATGATCAAGGGTTAAAAAGACAAAAGATCCCTTCAGGTATTCAGAGTGTATGATGTGTGGAGAGGGAGTCTAACATATACTCCAACCACACCCAGTCACTCTGACCAATTAGTACAGGAATAACGCAGGCTGTGACCAGTGTCACACTAGGTGAAATTCAGCTAGTCATATAGTCATATATGGTTCGGTACCGGTATAATTAGGGTCGGCCAATATTGCTCATAGGAGCTGAGCGACCTCTGACATAACCTGGTGTCCCATAAAGCCAGCTGACTGATCAACAAATCACCCAATTTTCACTGATTATACGTGCAGCCTGTATGAGACGTGCATAGCAAACAGCAACTGCCGTCTCTTGTTTGCATGTGCCGAGATACCGTACTTGTTACTCGGTTACATGCAGAGCCTGTGTGAGACGTGCATAGCCCACAGCAACTGCCGTCTCCTGTTTGTATGTGCCGAGATATAATGGTTGTTACTCAACGCGTTTCCACAGGGCTAGCATTCCGCCCTGTATCATCAGGAGTTATCCACTCATTCATGCATACACTCATTTAGAGAGACGATGTCCCGAGCACCTTTGCGTGCAGGGGCTCCGGCACTGTGACGGCCGTACGCGGCCGCCCAACATGCGGGCATATAAGCTTAATACCCCGCCCATAGGTCATGACATCAGATGGGGGCGTGGACACCAAACAGGTGGGGTCCTCCCACCGCTGTTCCAACACCTCCCACACTCCTGTTCACATAGTCAGACCTACGGGGACCACAAATCGCAGTCCTGTAATTCATAGAGGAAGAATATTCGCGGCCAAGTCATATCATATAGAGCTAGGACATATTTGCTTGAATATCCAATTTTCAGTGTGTAGGGGAAATAGATGCGTAATGACGAGAAGGACGTAGTGGAAGATATACCCTCCGCCTAAACGGGTGCTTCTACAAGAAGCAGGCATATGAAATGCTGTCATTAAGCCCCTTCGGTTGAATGGTTTGGAGATGAAAAATCCATCTCGCTTCCTTCTGAAGCAAAGAGGATCCACATCCCCACCACGAACTGACCTTTCTACAATGTCTATTCCCTGGACCATCAATCCAGTTGGATCCCCTGCGTGCATATCACAGACATGTCGTGCCAGTGATGTGTCTCTGGAATTGCGTATGTCAAATAGATGTTCACCAATACGCCGTCTAAGTTCGCGTCTCGTCTTACCGACGTATTGGATACCGCATTTGCATGTGATAAGATAGATGACACCAGCCGTCGTGCAGCGAATGAACGAGCGAATCGTGTATCGTTTACCCGTGACATGGCTTTCAAAAACACGACCCCGCTTCACATAGCTGCACATTAGGCATGACCCACATGGGAAGGTTCCTTTGGCTTCACTATTAAGCCATGTAACTGGTCTCTGACATGTGAAGGTACTATGTACCAGTTTGTCCCGCAGGTTGGCTCCCCGCCTGAATGTAATCGGCGGAGTGTCTGGTGCCAGGTGCCCAATATCTGGATCCGATTTTAAAACCGGCCAGTACCGCTTTAGCACATCCCGTACCACGAGATGTGCTTTATCGAACGTGGCCGTGATCCTAGGAAAGGGGTTTTGTTGATTTCTGTCCCTGGGAGTAAGCAACTGGGCCCTATCAGCCGACAACGCATGATGGTATGCCTGTTTCAAAACTCCTGATGGGTACCCTCTTGTGCTAAATCTCTCTCTCAGGTCAGCGGCTGCTGCCTTAAACTCACCCATCTCTGAGCAGTTCCTTCTTGCCCTGAGGTATTGTCCCTTCGGGATTCCACGTCTCAGGGCAAGTGGATGGCCGCTCTCCCAATCAAGGAGGCTATTGGTAGCCGTCTCCTTCCTATATAGACACGTACTAATTTTCCCCTCATGGTTAAGTTTGATCTTAATATCAAGAAAATTAATTGCATCTGAATGGATCTCATGGGTAAAGAATAGACCCACATCATTTACGTTAAGTGCGGACACGAACTGGTCGAATTTGTCACTAGATCCTTTCCATAGGACCAGCACGTCATCGATGTACCTTAGCCATAGTAACACCGATGACGTGTACTGATCCATGGACTCATCAAAGACCACATCCCTCTCCCACCAGCCCAGGTAGAGGTTAGCGAACGTGGGGGCACATGGGCTCCCCATGGCCACCCCCTGAGCTGGTGGAAGACGTGTCGGTCAAAAATGAAGACATTACGTGTGAGGATGAACCGGAGCAGTTTCATAACAAAATCACTATGTCTCTGAAACTGTGTCCCCTCTGTCGAAGGAACCCCTCCACAGCCCCACACCCAGATTCATGGGGTATGGAGCTGTAGAGTGCCTCGACATCGAGGCTAGCGAGCATAGTGCCCCTCTCACATTGAATACCCTCCAGTCTTTTGAGCACGTCCATTGTGTCTCGGGCATAGGAAGGTAAGGAAGTCACGAAGGGACGCAGTATCATGTCCACATACGTGCTGATATTAGCAGTGAGACTTCCTATGCCCGAGACAATCGGACGACCCTTTAGTTCTGGACCCTTCTTGTGCACCTTTGGTAAACTATAGAATGCAGCCAAGACGGGGAATTTGGGCAACAGAAAATCATACTCCGATTTATTAATAATCTTATCTATCAATGCGTCATCAAGGATCGTCGCCAGTTCCTTCCTAAACTCCGCCGTAGGGTCTGTTGGTAATCTCCTGTAGGTTTTTTGATCATGCAGCAGACTCATACACATCTTCTGGTATTTCTCCACACCCATAATGACAATATTACCCCCTTTATCTGCTGGTTTCACTATAATGCTGGAATCACTCGTGAGACCAGCAAGTGCCACTCTTTCCCCTCTGGTTAGATTGTCACCTGTCACCTGATTGCCAACCCTAACCCTAACCCTAACCCTAACCCTAACCCTAACCCTAACCCTAAAGTTAACCTCTAACCCAATCCCTAACCCTCATGACCTACCAACTTGGGTATGGTTAGGGTTAACCCTAAACCTAACCCTATCCCTAACCCTAACCTCTTCTATTGACATATCTCATGTCCTACCCTCTTGGGTAGTGTTAGGGTTAACTCTAACCCTAACCCTAACCTCCTCTATTGATATACCTTTTGTCAAACCCACTTGGGTAGGGTTAGGGTTAACCCTAACCCTATCGCTATTCCTAAACCTAAGCTCCTCTATTGATATACCTTATCTCAAACCCACTTGGGAAGAGTTAGGGTTAACCCTAACCCTATACCGTTTACTAAACCTAAGCTCCTCTATTGATATACCATATGTCAAACCCACTTGGGTAGGGTTAGGGTTAACCCTAAACCTAACCCTAACCCTAACCCTTAAGTCATGACCTTCCCACTTGGGTAGGGTTAACTCTAACCCTAACCCTAACCCTAACCCTAACTTTAACCATAACCCACTAACCCTAACCCTAACCCAAACCCACTAACCCTAACCCTCCTCTATTGACTTACCTCATAACCTACCAACTTAGGTTAAGGGTTAAACCTAACCCTAACCCTAAAGTTAACCCACTAACCCTAACCATAACCAATTAACCCTAACCCTAAGCCACTAACCCTAACTCTAACCCTATCCCTCCTCTATTGACTTACCTCATGACTTACCCACTTGGGAAGGGTTAGGTTAACTCTAACCCTATCC
>JAKVIS010002134.1:0-25442 GCA_033119425.1 Bufotes viridis
TTCAATGGGGCCTACTCCTGTGGTGGGTGATCTAAATGCCTGATTCCATGCTGTGAAACCTCTCTCCTCCGTCTGGGTGTAGGGGTCAAAGTCTTTCAAAGTCGCCTTCTCCTGTGCTGATTGATATGAAGCTGATGGTTGTGCCATCTGACATGGTTGCCGGGGTCCCATTAAATTGGGGCCTACTCCTGTGGTGGGTGATCTAAATGCCTGATTCTCTGCTTTGAAACCTCTCTCCTCCGTCCGGGTGTAGGGGTCAAAGTCTGTCAAAGTCGCCTTCTCCTGTGCTGATTGATATAAAGCTTATGCTTGTGCCATCTGACATGGTTGCCGGGGTCTGATTCAATGGTGGCCTACTCCTGTGGTGGGTGATCTAAATGCCTGATTCTCTGCTGTGTAACCTCTCTCCTCCGTCTGGGTGTAGGGGTCAAAGTAACTAAATGGTGGCCTACTCCTGTGGTGGGTGATATGATGCCTGGTTCTCTGCAGTGGGACCTCTCTCCTTTGTCTGGGTGCTGTGGTCAAAATAATAGTAAGTGACCTTCTCCATTGGTGGGTGACTTGAAGCCTGATTCTGTGCTATGGGACCTCACTCCAATTAATATTGTTTAATTTTTATTTATTTTATGTTAACTCATCATTTCCCTATCTACATTTGTTTGCAGGGGATTTAACTACATTTTGCTGCCTTTTGCAGCCCTCTAGCCCTTTCCGGGTGTGTTTTACAGCCTTTTTAGTGCCCAAAAGTTCGGGTCCCCATTGACTTCTATGGGGTTCGGGTTCGGGATGAAGTTCGGGTCGAGTTCGGATCACGAACCCGAACATTTTTCGAAAGTTCGGCCGAACTCGTCGAACCCCAACATCCAGGTGTTCGCTCATCTCTAATTCTAAATATTCGCGAATTCTCGAAGTGCTGATATTCGCGATTAAAATTCGCAATTCGAAAATTCGTGATCAACACTAATAGGAATCTCAAGAAGTTTCTATGTTCCTTTTTAACGAGGAAGCAATGGAACATCTGTTGGATATCAGCCGTGAATGCAACAGAGTCTCTGCGAAAACGGAGAAGCACTCCTATGTGCTTGTTTTTTAGATCTTGGCCTGACAACAAAACGTTGTTCAATGATATGCCTTCATACTTGGCACTTGAGTCAAACACTACCATGATCTGACCTGGCTTCTTCGGGTGATGCACCTCAAACATGGGAAGGTACCAGCGCTCTTCCGAATCTCAAAGTATGAGTGCTAACTCTGCATGACCGTTCTGGAATATCTTTTCCATGAAGGTAAATAAGTGATCTCTCATCTCAGGTTTACTTCGTAAGCGTTGTCTTTGAGGCTTAAAGGGTAAAGGTGGAATCCAGCTCTTTGTTTCGTCCTGCACCATTCCATGCTCCATTATATCTAGCAACATAACTAATGGAACACATCAGGGGTGCCCCATTTCTCTCTTCCTTCTCCTTCTGGTGATGGAGCCATTTGCAGAGAAAGTTAGAATGTCAGAGGCATTCCAGCAGGAAATAGACAGCATAAGTTGTGACTGTTTGCTGATTATGTAATCCTGACTATATCAGATCCCTTATCCTCCGTAAGAGCAGTGTTAGCCATCATCTTATCATTTGGAGAGGTTTCTTATTACAAAATTAACAAAACCAAATCCTAAATACTGGCCATTAAGATTCCACCTCCCCTAAAAGCGGCAATCTCGAAAGAGTTCCCTTTTCAGTGGACATCATCTTTCGTAACGTATTTAGGAATCCAGCTATGTTTTCCACTCACCAGATTACTCTCATGTAACTATGACCTCTTATATAACTCACTACATAGGGACTTGACCAGGTACTCACAAATAGAACTCACTTGGATGGAACGTATAGTCATCTATAAAATGATGGTATTACTAAAAATACTCTATTACTTTCGCACCCTGGCGATTCCTTTACTGAAAGTGCTACTTCATAAGTTCCAACGCCAGATCCTTTCTTTTATCTGGGGAAAGAATAACCATAGACTAGCGGCCTCCAACCTTTATACTCACAGGGGAAGGGGAGGTATGGGAGTCCCGAACCTTCAACATTATTATGAGGCGACACTGTTTAAATAGCTGAGATTCTGGTGGAGACAGGACATAATGTCGGATGGCCTGTAATAGATACAGAGGTTAATTCAGGAAGATCACTCACTACTGAACCAAAGTTTCCTTTACCCTCTTCCCTATCACTTAGAGCTTCAGTCCAAATATGGAAATCAATGCTTAAAACTACTTAGAAAGACTGCCCTTTGAAAGATATCCCCCTCCCAATAGAGATACTAGAGTTTTTATTGCCAGACCCATCTACTGCCTATTGGAGAAGTAGAGGTGTTCGCTTACTAACAGACCTGTATGACGGAAATACATTAAGACCTTTCTCATCTTTTCAGGCTATTTTTGCAATTCACGGGTCAAAACAGCATGACTATGTGAGAATTACCCACCTTCTAGGAAATGACCCTCAATTGAAAGTTTCCCTCCCACTCCCTCTTTATAACTTTCTCTTCCTCCCTTTGGGAGACATACAGATTCCCACCAAAGTCATAAACAGAACTCTTATGGGAGATCTTGATCTGAAAAAGCGTGCTCACCTGTTAAATTGGGAAAGGGACCTTCAGAGATCATACACACATGCTGAATTGCAAACAGCAATCAAAACTTCTCTTCAAGCCACCTCATGCTCCAACCTACTAGAAGTATATCACAAACTGCTAACTAGATGGTACTAGACCCCCGCTAGACCGGTTCCTCCTCCTCCTCCTCCATCTCATCCTCCTCATCCTCCTCGTCCTCCAGAAGTGTGCCCTGGCTGTCCACATGTGTACCTGGCCTCTGCTGGTGCAGGAACCCACCCTCTGAGCCACTTCTGTATAACCTGCCTGAAACCCTGTGAAATGCCCCCTCTTCCTCCTCCTCCTGTGCCACATCCTCTTCCATCATCACCGTAATATTTTTTTCAAGGAGACATAGAAGGGGTATTGTAATGCTAACAACGTCGTCATCAGCACTGGCCATGTTGGATGAGTACTCCAAAGACTGCAACACGGTACACAGGTCTCGCATGCAGGCCCAGTCACTGATGGTGAAGTGGTGCTGATCCGCAGAGCGACTCACCCGTGCATACTGCATCTGAAACTCCACTATCGCCCGCTGCTGCTCGCAGTCTCTCCAGCAAATGTAAGGTGGAGTTCCACCTAGAGGGCATGTCGCATATGTGGCGGTGAGCAGGAAGGCCGAAGTTACGCTGCAGCGCAGACAGGAGAGCGGCAGTAGGGTGAGAACTCTGAAAGCTTGCACATACGGACCGCCCTTTCAGCAGCAGCTCTGACATGTCTGGGTAGTTTTTAAGAAACTTCTGCACCAACAGATTCAGCACATGCGCCAGGAAAGGGATGTGCGTCAAATCGTCTAGTCCCAGAGCTGCAACGAGATTTCGCCCATTATCGCACACCGCCAGGCCAGGCTTGAGGCTCACCGGCAGCAACCACTCATCAGTCTGCTGTTCTATTCACCTCCAAAGCTACTGTGCGGTGTGGGGTTTGTCACCCAAACACATGAGTTTTCAAATCGCCTGCTGACATTTACCCCGGGCTGTGCTGAAGTTGGGGGTGAGGTTCTTTCAATGACCAGATGTGGGGGTGGTAGAAGAGGAGGAGGATGATGCGGAGTAGGAGGAGGAAGCAACAGGAGGCAACGAATAATGCCCTGTGATCCTCGTTGGTGGAAGGACATGCGCCAAACCGCTATCCGCCTCGGGCCAAGCCGCCACTATGTTTACCCAGTGTGCAGTTAGGGAGATATAGCAACCCTGGCCGTGCTTACTGGTCCATGTATCTGTGGTTATGTGGACCTTGCCACAGATGGCATTGCGCAGTGCACACTTGATTTTATCCTCCACTTGGCTGTGCAGGAAAGGAACGGCTCACCTGGAAAAGTAGTTGCGGCTGGGAACAACGTACTGGAGGACAGCCACCGCCATCAGCTGTTTGAAACAGTCCGTCTCCACCAGACAGAATGACAGAATTTCAAAGGCCAGTAATTTTTAAATGCTGGCATTCAGGGCCAGGGCTCTAGGGTGGGTAGGTGGGTATTACCTCTTCTCTCCAATGTTTGGGAGATGGACCACTGAATGCTGCAGTGTGAAATGGTGTAGATGCTTGGTGATGGTGTCGTATGTGGTGGTATTGGTGGAAAACCTCTGTTTGCTGGTCGCCAGGTGCCACGGTGATGTCAGAGGTGGAGGGAGAGGGTGAGCCAGCAGCAGAAGAGGGAGCATGAGGAGCATGAGAGAGTTCCTTGTTTTTAAGGTGTTTACTCCACTGCAGTTCATGCTTTGCATGTAGATACCTAGTCATGCAGGTTGTGCTCAGGTTAAGAACGTTTATGCCTCGCTTCAGGCTCTAATGGCACAACATGCAAAACAATCGTGTCTTGTCGTCAGGACTAGAGATGAGCGAACACCTGGATGTTCGGGTTCGAGAGGTTCGGCCGAACTTCCGGAAAATGTCCGGGTTCGTGATCCGAACTCAACCCGAACTTCATCCCGAACACGAACCCCATAGAAGTCAATGGGGACCCGAACCTTTGGGCACTAAAAAGCCTGTAAAAGACTCCCGGAAAGGGCTAGAGGGCTGCAAAAGGCAGCAAAATGTAGGTAAATCCCCTGCAAACAAATGTAGTTGGGGAAATGAATTAAAATAAAATAAATAAAAATTAACCAATATCAATTGGAGAGAGGTCCCACAGCAAGGAATCATGCGGACTCATATCATCCACCACTGGAGAAGGCCACTCTCATTTATTTGGGACCAGCACCCAGACAGAGGATACAGGTCCCACAGCAAGGAATCATGCTTCATATCAACCACCACCGGAGAAGGCCACTCTCATGTATTTTGGACCAGCACCCAGACAGAGGGATACAGGTCCCACAGCAAGGAATAAGGCGTCATATCAACCACCACCGGAGAAGGCCACTCATTTATTTTGGACCAGCACCCAGACAGAGGATACAGGTCCCACATCAAGGAATCATGCATCATATCAACCACCACCGGAGAAGGCCACTCTCATGTATTTTGGACCAGCACCCAGACAGAGGAGAGAGGTCCCACATCAAGGAATCATGCGTCATATCAACCACTACCGGAGAAGGCCACTCTCATTTATTTTGGACCAGCACCCAGACAGAGGATACAGGTCCCACATCAAGGAATCATGCGTCATATCAACCACCAACGGAGAAGGCCACTCTCATTTATTTCGGCCCAGCACCCAGACAGAGGATACAGGTCCCACAGCAAGGAATCATGCGACATATCACCCACCACTAGAGAAGGCCACTCTCATTTATTTCAGACCAGCACCCAGACAGAGGATACAGGTCCCACAGCAAGGAATCATGCGTCATATCAACCACCAACGGAGAAGGCCACTCTCATTTAGTTCGGACCAGCACCCAGACAGAGGAGAGAGGTCCCACATCAAGGAATCATGCGTCATATCAACCACCAACGGAGAAGGCCACTCTCATTTAGTTCGGACCAGCACCCAGAGAGAGGAGAGAGGTCCCACATCAAGGAATCATGCGTCATATCAACCACCACCGGAGAAGGCCACTCTCATTTATTTTGGACCAGCACCCAGACAGAGGATACAGGTCCCACATCAAGGAATCATGCGTCATGTCAACCACCACCGGAGAAGGCCACTCTCATTTAGTTCGGACCAGCACCCAGACAGAGGAGAGAGGTCCCACATCAAGGAATCATGCGTCATATCAACCCCCACCGGAGAAGGCCACTCTCATTTATTTTGGACCAGCACCCAGACAGAGGAGAGAGGTCCCACATCAAGGAATCATGCGTCATATCAACCACCACCTGAGAAGGCCACTCTCATGTATTTTGGACCAGCACCCAGACAGAGGAGAGAGGTCCCACATCAAGGAATCATGCGTCATATCAACCACCACCGGAGAAGGCCTCTCTCATTTATTTTGGACCAGCACCCAGACAGAGGAGAGAGGTCCCACATCAAGGAATCATGCGTCATATCAACGACCAACGGAGAAGGCCACTCTCATTTATTTCGGCCCAGCACCCAGACAGAGGATACAGGTCCCACAGCAAGGAATCATGCGACATATCACCCACCACTAGAGAAGGCCACTCTCATTTATTTCAGACCAGCACACAGACAGAGGATACAGGTCCCACAGCAAGGAATCATGCCTCATATCAACCACCACCAGAGAAGGCCACTCTCATTTATTTAGGACCAGCACCCAGACAGAGGAGAGAGGTCCCACAGCAAGGAATCATGCCTCATATCAACCACCACCGGAGAAGGCCACTCTCATTTATTTGGGACCAGCACCCAGACAGAGGATACAGGTCCCACAGCAAGGAATCATGCGTCATATCAACCACCACCGGAGAAGGCCACTCTCATTTATTTCGGACCAGCACCCAGACAGAGGAGAGAGGTCCCACAGCAAGGAATAAGTCGTCATATCAACCACCACCGGAGAAGGCCACTCATGTATTTTGGAAAAAAAATGGAGATTGCAGTCAGCACAACCCAATACGCAGGTGCACGTTGCTATGGTGAAATACACATACAAACGTAAAAACAAAGGTGCAATGGCACACTGCAGCTAGAGCTCCGTCCTGCCACTATGCTGGATGTTAGATGAGGCATTAGTTTATATTTTGGCCAAATTATGTAAGCCACCCACCACTTCTCGATTGGTCCCTAACATTAATTCTTACCTTTTATGGGCCATATCAGCCACACAAAACCCAGGGAGTGCAGGTGCAGCATGCATGCCAGATACACTCTGCCTGTAACCCCGTCTGGTGCCATACAGCGTTCATCAGATCAAGGGATGCAAATACCAACATGCATGCTGAGCCCACTAGTACTTCTCCTGGAACCAAATGGCTTCTGGTAAGTTCAATAAAGCAGACTCAGTTTTATACTGACTTTAAAACCAGCCTACAGGGCGGATTCACTAGTCAGGTGTGCATGACTGCATGGATGTCACCACGCCTCCCATATATGCTACAAAGGAAAAAAAATGGAGATTGCAGTCAGCACAACCCAATACGCAGGTGCACGTTGCTATGGTGAAATACACATACAAACGTAAAAACAAAGGTGCAATGGCACACTGCAGCTAGAGCTCCGTCCTGCCACTATGCTGGATGTTAGATGAGGCATTAGTTTATGCGGACTCATATCATCCACCACTGGAGAAGGCCACTCTCATTTATTTTGGACCAGCACCCAGACAGAGGAGAGAGGTCCCACAGCAAGGAATAAAGCGTCATATCAACCACTACCGGAGAAGGCCACTCTCATTTATTTTGGACCAGCACCCAGACAGAGGATACAGGTCCCACAGCAAGGAATAAGTCGTCATATCAACCACCACTGGAGAAGGCCACTCATGTATTTTGGACCAGCACCCAGACAGAGGAGAGAGATCACACATCAAGGAATCATGCGTCATATCAACCACCACCGGAGAAGGCCACTCTCATTTATTTTGGACCAGAACCCAGACAGAGGAGAGAGGTCCCACAGCAAGGAATCATGCCTCATATCAACCACCACCGGAGAAGGCCACTCTCATTTATTTGGGACCAGCACCCAGACAGAGGATACAGGTCCCACAGCAAGGAATCATGCGTCATATCAACCACCACCGGAGAAGGCCACTCTCATTTATTTCGGACCAGCACCCAGACAGAGGAGAGAGGTCCCACAGCAAGGAATAAGTCGTCATATCAACCACCACCGGAGAAGGCCACTCATGTATTTTGGTCCAGCACCCAGACAGAGGATACAGGTCCCACAGCAAGGAATCATGCGTCATATCAACCACCACCGGAGAAGGCCACTCTCATGTATTTTGGACCAGCACCCAGACAGAGGAGAGAGGTTTTCACAGCAGAGAATCATGCATTTAGATCACCCACCACAGGAGTAGGCCACCATTTAATGGGACCCCGGCAACCATGTCAGATGGCACAAACATCAGCTTCACATCACCCAGCACAAGAGAAGGCCACTTTGAGACTTTGACCCCTGCACCCAGACGGAGGAGAGAGGTTTTCACAGCAGAGAATCATGCATTTAGATCACCCACCACAGAGTAGGCCACCATTTAATGGGACCCAGGCAACCATGTCAGATGGCACAAACATCAGCTTCACATCACCCAGCACAAGAGAAGGCCACTTTGAGAGACTTTGACCCCTGCACCCAGACGGAGAGAGAGAGGTTTTCACAGCAGAGAATCATGCATTTAGATCACCCACCACAGGAGTAGGCCACCATTTAATTGGTCCCCGGCAACCATGTCAGATGGCACAAACATCAGCTTCACATCACCCAGCACAAGAGAAGGCCACTTTGAGGGACTTTGACCCTGCACCCAGGCGGAGGAGAGGGGTTTTCACAGCAGAGAATTAGGCATTTAGATCACCCACCACAGGAGTAGGCCACCATTTAATGGGACCCCGGCAACCATGTCAGATGGCACAAACATCAGCTTCATATCACCCAGCACAAGAGAAGGCCACTTTTAGAGACTTTGACCCCTGCAGCCACACGGAGGAGAGAGGTCCCACAGCAGAGATTCAGGCATTTATATCAGCCAGCACAGGAGAAGGCCGCTTTCAGTGACTTAGGCCTTAGCACCGACACAGAGGAGACAGGTCAGATAGCACAAGCATCAGTTTTACATCAACCACCACAGGAGAAGGGCACTTTTTGAGACCTTGACCCCTGCAGCCACACGGAGGATAGAGGTCCCACAGTAGAGAATCAGGCATTTCGATCACCCACCACAGGAGAAGGCCGCTTTCAGTGACTTTGGCCCCCTGCACCCACACAAAGGAGACATGTCAGACAGCACAAGTATAACATTCATATCACCCAGCACAGGAGAAGGACACTTTCATGTACTTTGGCCCCGGCACCCAGACAGAGGGAAGGTTCATTCAACTCTGGGTTGCACCCTAAGATCCTACTTAATTTCAAAAATTGATTTTTCAATGAAGAAGTGGCCAGGAGTACAAGACAACATGGTTTAAGGCAGTTATTAAGGACTACTCTGCACAAGGGAGGGTCAGGTCTTGTGGGATCCATGACTGGTTCATTTTTATAAACGTCAGCTTGTCCACGTTGGCTGAGGACAGGCGGCTGCGTTTGTCAGTAATGACGCCCCCTGCCGCGCTGAATACACGTTCAGATAAAACGCTGGCCGTCGGGCAGGCCAGCACCTCCAAGGCATAACATGCTAATTCTGGCCACGTGGACAATTTGGAAACGCAGAAGTTGAATGGGGCCGAACCATCCGTCAGTCCGTGGAGTTGTGTGCAGACGTACTGTTCAACCATGTTAGTAAAATGTTGCCTCCTGCTAACACGTTCCGTATCAGGTGGTGGGGCAGTTAGCTGTGGCGTGGAGACAAAACTTTTCCACATTTCTGCCATGCTAACCCTGCCCTCAGAGATGCTGGCCGTGACACTGCTGCGTGGGCGACCTCTAGCTCCTCCTCTGCCTTGGCCTTGGCCTTCCACCTGTTTCCCTGTGACAGTTGGGAATGCTCTCAGGAGCGCGTCTACCAGTATGCGCTTGTACTCGCACATCTTCCTATCACGCTCCAGTGCAGGAAGTAAAGTGGGCACATTGTCTTTGTACCGTGGATCCAGCAGGGTGGCCACCCAGTAGTCAGCACACGTTAAAATGTGGGCAACTCTGCTGTCGTTGCGCAGGCACTACAGCATGTAATCGCTCATGTGTGCCAGGCTCCCCAGAGGTAAGGACAAGCTGTCCTCTGTGGGAGGCGTATCGTCATCATCCTCTGTATCCCCCCAGCCACGCACCAGGGATGTGCCTGCGCTGTGCTGGGTGCCACCCCGCTGTGAACCTGCTTCATCCTCATCCTCCTCCACCTCCTCCTCATCCTCCTCGTCCTCCAGTAGTGGTCCCTGGCTGGCCACATTTGTACCTGCCCTCTGCTGTTGCAAAAAACCTCCCTCTGAGCCACTTCTAACAGACTGGCCTGAAAGTGATAAAAACGACCCGTCATCCTCCTCCTCCTCCTCCTGGCCCTGGCCCACCTCCTCTTCCATCATCGCCCTAAGCGTTTTCTCTAGGAGACATAGAATTGGTATTGTCACGCTGATAACAGTGGCATCGCCACTGGCCATGTTGGTGGTGTACTCGAAACAGCGCAACAGGGCACACAGGTCTCGCATGGAGGCCCAATCATTGGTGGTGAAGTGGTGCTGTTCCGCAGTGCGACTGACCCGTGCGTGCTGCAGCTGAAACTCCACTATGGCCTGCTGCTGCTCGCACAGTCTCTCCAGCATGTGCAAGGTGGAGTTCCACCGGGTGGGCACGTCGCATATTAGGCGGTGAGCAGGAAGGCCGAAGTTCCGCTGTAGCGCTGACAGGCGAGCAGCGGCAGGATGTGAACGCCGGAAGCGCGCACAGACGGCCTGCACTTTATGCAGCAGCTCTGACATGTCTGGGTAGTTGTGAATGAACTTTTGCACCACGAAATTCAGCACATGCGCCAGGCAAGGGATGTGCGTCAAACCGGCTAGTCCCAGAGCTGCCACGAGATTTCGCCCATTATCGCACACCACCAGGCCGGGCTTGAGGCCCACCGGCAGCAACCACTGGTCGGTCTGTTGTTCAATACCCCGCCACAACTCCTGCGCGGTGTGGGGCCTGTCCCCCAAACATATGAGTTTCAGAATGGCCTGCTGACGTTACCCCGGGCTGTGCTGAAGTTGGTGGTGAAGGTGTGTGGCTGACTGGATGAGCTGGTGGAAGCAGAGGAGGAGGAGGAGGAGGAAGCTGAGTAGGAGGAGGAGGCTACAGGAGGCAAAGAATGATGCCCTGTGATCCTTGGCGGCGGAAGGACGTGCGCCAAGGAACTCTCCACTTGGGGCCCAGCCGCCACTACATTTACCCAGTGTGCAGTTAGGGAGATATAGCGTCCCTGACCATGCTTACTGGTCCACGTATCTGTGGTTAGGTGGACCTTGCCACAAATGGCGTTGCACAGTGCACACTTGATTTTATCGGACACTTGCATGTGCAGGGAAGGCACAGCTGTCTTGGAGAAGTAGTGGCGGCTGGGAACCACATACTGGGGGACAGCCATGGCCATCAGCTGTTTGAAGCTGTCTGTGTCCACCAGCCGGAATGACAGCATTTCAAAGGCCAGTAGTTTAGAAATGCTGGCATTCAGGCCAAGGGCTCGAGGGTGACTAGGTGGGAATTTGCACTTCCTCTCAAAGGTTTGAGAGATGGAGAGCTGAACGCTGCTGTGTGAAATAGTGGAGACGCTAGGTGACGGTGGCGGTGGTGGTGGTGGTGTCGGTGGCACATCCTCTGTTTGCTGCTCGGCAGGTGGCAACATTCCTCTCGAGGCGGAAGCCGAGGCAGCAGCGGTAGAGGGAGCTCTGCTGTGGTGGTATTCCCATGTCCTCATCATCTGGATACATAAGTGGTTGTGCGTCAGTGCATGGAATGTCTTCCACCGCTGGGGAAGGGCTAGGTGGACGCCCCTGGAAAACCGTGGGAGCAGAGTCTTCAAACAGAATAAGAGACTGCTGCATAACTTGAGGCTCAGCCAGTTTCCCTGATATGCATGGGGGTGATGTGACAGACTGATGGGCTTGGTTTTCAGGTGCCACCTGTGCGCTTTCCGCAGAAGACTGGGCGGAAGACAATGTGGTGAACGTGCTGGAAGCACTGTCGGCCACCCAATCGACTAATGCCTGTACCTGCTCAGGCCTTACCATCCTCATAACGGCATTGGGCCCCACCAAATATCGCTGTAAATTCTGCCGGCTACTTGAGGGAGTTGGTTCACTACTTTGTGCGCCTGAGGCCGAACGGCCACGTCCTCTGCCAGCAACAGAGGCTCCACGGACACCACCACGACCGCGTCCTCGTCCCTTAATAGAATGTTTCCTCATTGTTGCGATTCAACTCGCACCACAATAAAATATATTATTTTTTAGCCCCAAAATTCCCACACTGGAAGATATAATTCCTTTTTCCGGTATTAATTACAAGAAAACTGCTGCAAATTTGACATCAGAATTTTTTAAAATGCTAGTTTTGGTACATAGATTTAATAGATATAATTCCTTTTTACAGGAGTAAAAACTTGAGGCCTAGTGTTTCTGGTCTAACAAACACCAAATTGATTAAATTGGCCTTTTTTTCACCAAAATTACAACACTGGACAATAATGCCTTTTGGCGGTATTATTTACAAGAAAACTGCTGCAAAGTGGACACCAGAATTTTTAATATGCTAGTTTTGGTACATAGAATCCCACACAGGGAGATATAATTCCTTTTTACAGGAGTAAAAACGCGAGGCCTAGTGTTTTTGGTCTACCAAACACCAGATTGATTAAATTGGCCTTTTTTTCACCAAAATTACAACACTGGACAATAATGCCTTTTGGCGGTATTAATTACAAGAAAACTGCTGCAAATTTGACATCAGAATTTTTTCAAATGCTAGTTTTGGTACATAGCTTCCCACACGGGGAGATATAATTCCTTTTTACAGGAGTAAAAACGTGAGGCCTAGTGTTTCTGGTCTAACAAACACCAGATTGATTAAATTGGCCTTTTTTTCAGCAAAATTACAACACTGGACAATAATGCCTTTTGGCGGTATTATTTACAAGAAAACTGCTGCAAAGTGGACACCAGAATTTTTAATATGCTAGTTTTGGTACATAGATTCCCACATCGGGAGATATAATTCCTTTTACAGGAGTAAAAATGTGAGGCCTAGTGTTTTTGGTCTACCAAACACCAGATTGATTAAATTGGCCTTTTTTCACCAAAATTACAACACTGGACAATAATGCCTTTTGGCGGTATTATTTACAAGAATACTGCTGCAAATAGGACATCTGAAGTTTTAAAATGCTAGTTTGGGTACATAGATTCCCACACGGGGAGATATAATTCCTTTTACAGGAGTAAAACGTGAGGCCTAGTGTTTTTGGTCTACCAAACACCAGATTGATTAAATTGGCCTTTTTTTCAGCAAAATTACAACACTGGACAATAATGCCTTTTGGCGGTATTAATTACAAGAAAACTGCTGCAAATTTGACATCAGAATTTTTAAAATGCTAGTTTTGGTACATAGATTCCCACACGGGAGATATAATTCCTTTTACAGGAGTAAAAACGTGAGGCCTAGTGTTTCTGGTCTAACAAACACCAGATTGATTAAATTGGCCTTTTTTTCACCAAAATTACAACACTGGACAATAATGCCTTTTGGCGGTATTATTTACAAGAAAACTGCTGCAAAGTGGACATCAGAATTTTTAAAATGCTAGTTTTGGTACATAGATTCCCACACGGGAGATATAATTCCTTTTACAGGAGTAAAACGTGAGGCCTAGTGTTTTTGGTCTACCAAACACCAGATTGATTAAATTGGCCTTTTTTTCACCAAAATTACAACACTGGACAATAATGCCTTTGGCGGTATTAATTACAAGAAAACTGCTGCAAATTTGACATCAGAATTTTTTAAAATGCTAGTTTTGGTACATAGATTCCCACACAGGGAGATATAATTCCTTTTACAGGAGTAAAACGTGAGGCCTAGTGTTTCTGGTCTAACAAACACCAGATTGATTAAATTGGCCTTTTTTTCACCAAAATTACAACACTGGACAATAATGCCTTTTGGCGGTATTATTTACAAGAAAACTGCTGCAAAGTGGACACCAGAATTTTTAATATGCTAGTTTTGGTACATAGAATCCCACACAGGGAGATATAATTCCTTTTACAGGAGTAAAAACGTGAGGCCTAGTGTTTTTGGTCTACCAAACACCAGATTGATTAAATTGGCCTTTTTTTCACCAAAATTACAACACTGGACAATAATGCCTTTGGCGGTATTAATTACAAGAAAACTGCTGCAAATTTGACATCAGAATTTTTTAAAATGCTAGTTTTGGTACATAGATTCCCACACGGGAGATATAATTCCTTTTACAGGAGTAAAACGTGAGGCCTAGTGTTTCTGGTCTAACAAACACCAGATTGATTAAATTGGCCTTTTTTTCAGCAAAATTACAACACTGGACAATAATGCCTTTTGGCGGTATTATTTACAAGAAAACTGCTGCAAAGTGGACACCAGAATTTTTAATATGCTAGTTTTTGGTACATAGATTCCCACACGGGAGATATAATTCCTTTTACAGGAGTAAAACGTGAGGCCTAGTGTTTTTGGTCTACCAAACACCAGATTGATTAAATTGGCCTTTTTTTCACCAAAATTACAACACTGGACAATAATGCCTTTTGGCGGTATTATTTACAAGAATACTGCTGCAAATAGGACATCTGAAGTTTTAAAATGCTAGTTTGGGTACATAGATTCCCACACTGGGAGATATAATTCCTTTTTACAGGAGTAAAACGTGAGGCCTAGTGTTTTTGGTCTACCAAACACCAGATTGATTAAATTGGCCTTTTTTTCAGCAAAATTACAACACTGGACAATAATGCCTTTAGCGGTATTAATTACAAGAAAACTGCTGCAAATTGGACATCAGAATTTTTTAAAATGCTAGTTTTGGTACATAGATTCCCACACGGGAGATATAATTCCTTTTTACAGGAGTAAAAACGTGAGGCCTAGTGTTTCTGGTCTAACAAACACCAGATTGATTAAATTGGCCTTTTTTTCACCAAAATTACAACACTGGACAATAATGCCTTTTGGCGGTATTATTTACAAGAAAACTGCTGCAAAGTGGACATCAGAATTTTTAATATGCTAGTTTTGGTACATAGATTCCCACACGGGAGATATAATTCCTTTTACAGGAGTAAATACGTGAGGCCTAGTGTTTTTGGTCTACCAAACACCAGATTGATTAAATTGGCCTTTTTTTCACCAAAATTACAACACTGGACAATAATGCCTTTGGCGGTATTATTTACAAGAAAACTGCTGCAAATTGGACATCTAGAATTTTTAAAATGCTAGTTTTGGTACATAGATTCCCACACGGGAGATATAATTCCTTTTACAGGAGTAAAACGTGAGGCCTAGTGTTTTTGGTCTACCAAACACCAGATTGATTAAATTGGCCTTTTTTCAGCAAAATTACAACACTGGACAATAATGCCTTTTGGCGGTATTATTTACAAGAAAACTGCTGCAAATTTGACATCAGAATTTTTTAAAATGCTAGTTTTGGTACATAGTTTCCCACACAGGGAGATATAATTCCTTTTTACAGGAGTAAAAACGTGAGGCCTAGTGTTTCTGGTCTAACAAACACCAGATTGATTAAATTGGCCTTTTTTTCACCAAAATTACAACACTGGACAATAATGCCTTTTGGCGGTATTATTTACAAGAAAACTGCTGCAAATAGGACATCTGAAGTTTTAAAATGCTAGTTTGGGTACATAGGTTCCCACACGGGGAGATATAATTCCTTTTACAGGAGTAAAACGTGAGGCCTAGTGTTTTTGGTCTACCAAACACCAGATTGATTAAATTGGCCTTTTTTTCAGCAAAATTACAACACTGGACAATAATGCCTTTTGGCGGTATTAATTACAAGAAAACTGCTGCAAAGTGGACATCAGATTTTTTAAAATGCTAGTTTTGGTACATAGATTCCCACACGGGAGATATAATTCCTTTTACAGGAGTAAAACGTGAGGCCTAGTGTTTCTGGTCTAACAAACACCAGATTGATTAAATTGGCCTTTTTTTCACCAAAATTACAACACTGGACAATAATGCCTTTTGGCGGTATTATTTACAAGAAAACTGCTGCAAATAGGACATCTGAAGTTTTAAAATGCTAGTTTGGGTACATAGATTCCCACACGGGAGATATAATTCCTTTTACAGGAGTAAAAACGTGAGGCCTAGTGTTTTTGGTCTACCAAACACCAGATTGATTAAATTGGCCTTTTTTTCAGCAAAATTACAACACTGGACAATAATGCCTTTTGGCGGTATTATTTACAAGAAAACTGCTGCAAAGTGGACATCAGATTTTTAAAATGCTAGTTTTGGTACATAGATTCCCACACGGGGAGATATAATTCCTTTTTACAGGAGTAAAAACGTGAGGCCTAGTGTTTCTGGTCTAACAAACACCAGATTGATTAAATTGGCCTTTTTTTCACCAAAATTACAACACTGGACAATTATGCCATTTGGCGGTATTAGTTACAAGAAAACTGCTGGTATTTCAGAACACCCGAATTTTTAAAATGCTAGTTTTGCTAGATAAATTTCCCACACTGGGAGAAATATTGCCTAATCCTTTTTACAGTATTAATTACGACTGGAGTGCTTCTTCTGGTCTAACACCAGAATAATTTTATTATTACGGTGAAAGCTTTTTCTAATTTATATTTCTGGCACATAAATTTTTTTTTTTTTTTCTGGCTGACAGTATTGGACTTGGCTGGCTGTAGTGGCACTGACTAGCCTAGCTGGAACAGCACATTCATGGGATGTGCTATCCAAGTGGGTTACTTTCAGTTTCACCACTGATATATTAAATATCTTTGCAGTTAGTATGGGTGACACAAGCACAGCCAAACCCCTGATGTAGTATATCTATGAAAAAATCGAGTATTACATGAGATTAATGGACGTTGTGGCAGCTTTTGCTGTAGAACCACAAGTCCCAAAATGGCCGCCACCTATCAGCCCAGTAACATGTGCCACAAAACGGTCTGCCCAGCCAGAAAAAAAATTGACTTTGACTGAGCAGCTGAATCGCTGTTGTTCTGATTCACAGGTGTAGATTTTACACTTCTTTGGAGCTTTGGTTTAGACTCTGTGGCACCTTGTGCTGGCGCACCACAAGTCCAAAAATGGTCACCGCCGGTCAGCCCAGTTACATGTGCCAGTAAAAATCGCTCTGGCCAGTTTCAACAAAATAGTGACTTTCAGTGAACAGCTCAGCTGAGTTGCTCTGATGCACAGGTGTAGAAAGGTAGATCATTCAATCACTTCTTTATCCCTGCCTATCTCGCCCTCACAGAAGCTGCATCCTCTCCCTACACTAGTCAGAGCAGTGTGACGTGCGGCGCTACGTGACTCCAGCTTAAATAGAGGCTGGGTCACATGCTGCACTTGGCCAATCACAGCCATGCCATTAGTAGGCATGGCTGTGATGGGCTCTTAGGGCAAGAAGTAAAACGGTAGCTGATTGGCTGCTGTGCAGCACTTCAGAAAGCAGGAAGTAATCGACGAACACCGGGGTCAAATTTAATTGCCAAAATAGCAATACCCTCAATCTGGTGTTAGAGCTGTTGCAGGCCTAGTTTAGATCTGTCCGTAAAAGGGCATATTTTATTCTGGGGTGAAATTTAATTGCCAAAATAACAATACCCTGAATCTGGTGTTCCAGCTGTGACTGGACAATTTCCCTAGTGTCCGGCAAAGGATATGTTTTGTTCTGGGGTGAAATTCAATTGCCAAAATAGCAATACCATAAATCAGTGGTTTCAGTATTGGTTGACCAAGTTTAATAGTGTTCGGCAAAGAATATTTTTTTTTTTTGGGGAGAAATTCAATTGCCAAAATAGCAATACCCTAAATCTGGTGTTCCAGCTGTTGTAGGCCTAGTTTAAATCTATCTGTAATAGGGTATATTTTATTCTGGGGTGAAATTCAATTGCCAAAATAGCAATACCATAAATTAATGGTTTCAGCTTTGGCTGGCCAAGTTTAATAGTGAACGGCAAAGGAATTTTTTTTTTTTTCTGGCTTGAAATTCAATTGCCAAAATAGCAATACCATAAATCAGTGGTTTCAGCTGTGGCTGGCCAAGTTTAATAGTGTCCGGCAAAGGATATATATTGTTTTGGTGTGAAATTCAATTGCCAAAATAGCAATAGCATAAATCAGTGGTTTCAGCTGTGGCTGCCCAAGTTTAATAGTGTGCGGCAAAGGATATTCATTTTTTTGGGGTGAAATTCAATTGCCAAAATAGCAATACCATGGATCCGGTGTTCCAGCTGTTGCAGTCCTAGTTTAAATCTGTCTGTAAAAGGGTATATTTTTTTCTGGGGTGAAATTTAATTGCCAAGGTAGCAATACCCTGAATCTGGTGTTCCAGCTGTGACTGGACAAGTTTAATAGTATCCGTCAAAGGATAGATTTTGTTCTGGGGTGAAATTTAATTGCCAAAATAGCAATACCCTAAATCAGTGGTTTCTGCTGTGGCAGGACAAGTTTTATAGTGTCCGTCAAAGGATAGCTTTTGTTCTGGGGTGAAATTCAAATACCAAAATAGCAATACTGTAAATCTGGTGTTCCAGCTGTGACTGGACAAGTTTAATAGTTTCCGTCAAAGGATAGATTTTGTTCTGGGGTGAAATTCACTTGCCAATATAGCAATACCCTGAATCTGGTGTTCCAGCTGTTGCAGGACAAGTGTTAATCTGTCCGTAAAAGGATACCTTTCATCCAGGGCCTAAATACCAGTCCTAAAAGAGATATTCCCCTAAATCAGTGGTTACTGCTGTGCCTGAATTAGTGTAATACGCTACATAAACAAATAGGCAGATAGTGTTAGGTGCCTGTAAAAAAAGGCCTGAATTTGAAATCAATACTTTGGGCCAAATATTTTTTTCCTTATTGTGGTGCTTGGTGAACGGTAACAATGAGGAAAACATCTAGTAAGGGACGCGGACGTGGTGGTGTTAGTGGACCCTCTGGTGCTCGGAGAGGACGTGGTCATTTTGCCACAACCACACGTCCTAGTGAACCAACTACCTCAGTTTCCAGTACCCGCCAGAATTTACAGCGATATTTGGTGGGGCCCAATGCCGTTCTAAGAATGGTAAGGCCTGAGCAGGTACAGGCGCTAGTCAATTGGGTGGCCGACAGTGGATCCAGCACGTTCACAACACTATCTCCCACCAGTCTTCTTCAGAAAGCGCACAGGTGGCGTCTGAAAGCCAAGCTTATCAGTCTGTCACATCACCCCCATGCATATCAGGGAAACTGTCTGAGCCTCAAGTTATGCAGCAGTCTTTTATGCTGTTTGAAGACTCTGCTGGCAGGGTTTCCCAAGGGAATCCACATAGCCCTTCCACAGTGGTGGAAGACAGAATGCACTGATGCACAACGACTTATGTTTCCTGATGATGAGGACATGGGAATACCACCTCATCTGAGTCCGCACGTCTCTGATGATGATGAAACACAGGTGCCAACTGCTGCGTCTTTCTGCAGTGTGCAGACCGAACAGGAGGTCAGGGAGGAAGACTGTGTGGAAGACGATGCAGGGGACGATAAATTCCTATGGAATGAAGGTCGTGCCACTGACATTCATAGTTCAGAGGAAGAGGCAGTGGTGAGACCGAGCCAACAACGTAGCAAAAGAGGAAGCAGGGAGCAATAGCAGACCAGCCGCCGCCAAGAGAGTTCGTCTGCTACTGGCCACCGCCACCAGGGACCAAGCACCCCAAAGGCAGCTTCAAGGAGTTCCCTGGCATGGCACTTCTTTAAGCAATGTGGTGACGACAAGACCCGAGTGGTTTGCACGCTGTGCCACCAGAGCCTGAAGAGAGGCATTAACGTTCTGAACCTTAGCACAACCTGCATGACCAGGCCTCTACATGCAAAGCATGAACTACAGAGGAGTAAACACCTTAAAAACAAGGAACTCATTCAGGCTCCAACTGCTCCCTCTTCTGCTGCTGCCTCGGCCTCTTCCTCCGCCTTGAGAGGAATGTTGGCACCTGCCGCCCACCAAACAGAGGATGTGCCGCCGACACCACCACCTGCGTAACCAAGGATCTCCAACATGTCACACGGCAGCATTCAGCTCTCCATCTCACAAACCTTGGAGAGAAAGCGTAAATTCCCACCTAGCCACCCTCGAGCCCTGGGCCTGAAAGCCAGCATTTCTAAACTACTGGCCTTTGAAATGCTGTCATTCAGGCTGGTGGACACAGACATCTTGAAACAGCTGATGGCCATGGCTGTCCCACAGTTTGTTGTTCCCAGCCGCCACTACTTCTCCAAGACAGCCGTGCCTTCCCTGCACAACCAAGTATCCGATAAAATCAAGTGTGCACTGCGCAACGCCATCTGTGGCAAGGTCCACCTAATCACAGATACGTGGATCAGTAAGCTTGGCCATGGACGCTATATCTCCCTAACTGCACACTGGGTAAATGTATTGGCGGCTGTGCCCCAGGTGAAGAGTTCCTTGGCGCACGTTCTTCCGCCGCCAAGGATTGCAGGGCATCATTCTTTGCCTCCTGTAGCCTCCTCCTCCTACTTGGTTTCCTCCTCCTCTGCTTCCATCAGCTCATCCAGTCAGCCACACACCTTCACCACCAACTTCAGCACAGCCCGGGGTAAACGTCAGCAGGCCATTATGAAACTCATATGTTTGGGGGACAGGCCCCACACCGCGCAGGAGTTGTGGCGGGGTATTGAACAACAGACCGACTAGTGGTTTCTGCCGGTGGGCCTCAAGCCCGGCCTGGTGGTGTGCGATAAAGGGCGAAATCTCATCGCAGCTCTGAGACTAGCCGGTTTGATGCACAACCCTTGCCTGGCACATGTGCTGAATTTGGTGGTGCATAAGTTCATTCACAACTACCCCGACATGTCAGAGCTGCTGCATAAAGTGCGGGCCGTCTGTGCGCGCTTCCGGTGTTCACATCCTGCCACTGCTCGCCTGTCTGCACTACAGCGTAACTTTGGCCTTCCCGCTCACCGCCTCATATGCGACGTGCCCACCAGGTGGAACTCCACCTTGCACATGCCGGAGAGACTGTGCGAGCAGCAGCAGACAATAGTGGAGTTTCAGCTGCAGCACGCACGCGTCAGTCGCACAGCGGAACAGCACCACTTCACCACCAATGATTGGGCCTCCATGCGAGACCTGTGTGGCCTGTTGCGCTGTTTCGAGTACTTCGCCAACATGGCCAGTGGCGATGACACCATTATCAGCATTACAATACCACTTCTATGTCTCCTTGAGAAAACGCTTAGGGCGATGATGGAAGAGGAGGTGGCCCAGGAGGAGGAGGAGGATGAGGGGTCATTTTTAGCAATTTCAGGCCAGTCTGTTAGAAGTGGCTCAGAGGGAGGTTTTTTGCAACAGCAGAGGCCAGGTACAAATGTGGCCAGCCAGGGCCCACTACTGGAGGATGAGGAGGGGGTGGAGGAGGATGAGGATGAAGCAGGTTCACAGCGGGGTGGCACCCGACACAGCTCAGGCCCATCACTGGTGCGTGGCTAGGGGGATACGGAGGAAAATGACAATACGCCTCCCACAGAGGACAGCTTGTCCTTACCTCTGGGGAGCCTGGCACACATGAGCGACTACATGCGCAACGACAGCAGAGTTGCCCACATTTTAACATGTGCGGACTACTGGGTTGCCACCCTGCTGGATCCCCGGTAGCGTGATAGGAAGATGCGCGAGTACAAGCGCACGCTGGTAGATGCGCTCCTGAGAGCATTCCCAAATGTCACAGGGGAACAGATGGTAGCCCAAGGCGAAGGCAGAGGAGGAGCAAGAGGTCGCCAACGCAGCTGTGTCACGGCCAGCTCCTCTGAGGGCAGGGTTAGCATGGCAGAAATGTGGAAAAGTTTTGTCTCCACTCCACAGCTAACTGCACCACCACCTGATACGGAACGTGTTAGCAGGAGGCAGCATTTCACTAACATGGTTGAACAGTACGTCTGTACACCCCTCCACGTACTGACCGATAGTTCGGCCCCATTCAACTTATAGGTCTCCAAATTGTCCACGTGGCCAGAGTTAGCATTTTATGCCTTGGAGGTGCTGGCCTGCCCGGCGGCCAGCGTTTTGTCTGAACGTGTAATCAGCACGGCAGGGGGCGTCATTACTGAAAAACGCAGCTGCCTGTCCACAGCCAACGTGGACAAGCTGGCGTTCATAAAAATGAACCAGGCATGGATCCCACAGGACCTGTCCCTCCCTTGTGCAGAATAGACATTTATAACTGCCTCCCCCTCAATCATGTATTCTTGTACTCCGGGGCACTTCTTTATTGAATCCTCATTTTTTTAACTTTACCATGATCTTGCGGTGCAACCCAATGTTGAATGAACCTCTCCTCAATCTGGGCGCCGGGGCCTAAATAACTGAAAGTGGGCTGTTAGAATGGTGGGTGACATGAAGCCTGAACCTCTGCCATGCGACCTCTCTCCTCTGTCTGGGTGCTGGGGCCTAAATAACTCAAAGTGGACTTCTCCAATGGTGTGTGCTATGACGCCTGATTCTCTGCTGTGGGACTTCTCTCCTCTGTCTGCGTGCTGTGGCCTAAATAACTGAAAGTGGCCTTCTCCAGTGGTGGGTGATATGACGCCTTATTCCTTGCTGTGGGACCTCTCTCCTCTGTCTGGATGCTGGGGCCTAAATAACTGAAAGTGGCCTTCTCCAGTGGTGGGTGATATGACGCCTGATTCTCTGCTGTGGGACCTCTCTCCACTGTCTGGGTGTTGGGGCCTAAATAACTGAAAGTGGCTTTCTCCAGTGGTGGGTGACTTGAAGCCTGATTCTCTGCTATGGGACCTCTCTCCAATTGATAATGATTAATTTTTATTTATTTTATTTTATTTTATTTTAATTCATTTCCCTGTCCACATTTGTTTGCATGGCATTTACCTACATTTTGCTGCCTTTTGCAGCCCTCTAGCCCTTTCCTGGACTATTTTACAGCCTTTTTAGTTCCCAAAAGTTCGGGTCCCCATTGACTTCAATGGGGTTCGGGATGAAGTTCAGGTCGAGTACGGATCCCGAACCCGAACATTTTCGGGAAGTCCGAACTTCTCGAACCCGAACATCCAGGTGTTCGCTCAACTCTACTAATGTACATTAAAAGTAGATATTTATACTATGTATGGACACCAGATTTGGGGACCCAGAACACTGATTTGGTCACCAAAATTCACAAATGCAGTATTTAACTGTTATAAATTGTAAATAATTTTTCAAACGACAGATGCACAACAGTTTTTTCGGCCTAAAACACAGCATTTTTCAATAAAACCCAAAAATGCATTTTTTTACTGCTGTAAATTTAAAGGGATTCTGTCACGGCATTTGACCCTATAGAGCTGCGGACATGCATGGCTAGATCGCCGCTAGCATGTCCGCAATATACCAGTAGAATTGCTCTGGGTGCTTTTATTTTCTCTAAAAAAGGATTTAATTGTTCTGCAAATTAACCCGGGAAGGTGCCCAAGGGGCGGTAATTTCAAAACCCACAGGGACTCTTTCTGGCCACAATAGTGATGGAAAAGTTGTTTCAAGGGGACTAACACCTGGACTGTGGCATGCCAGAGCGGAATCCATGGCAAAACTCCCATGGAATATTACATAGTTGACGCAGAGTCGGGTTTTAATCCATAAAGGGCATAAATCACCTAACATTCCAAAATTGTTTGGAATAACGTGCTTTAAAACATCCAACGACGACAAGGCTGCTTCTGGGGGTGATGGTGACCACAACTCTTCCTCTTCATGCTCATCTACGGCCTGATCCAGCACTCTTCACAGGGCACGCTCCAGAAAAAACGCATATGGGATGAGGTTGATGATGTTGCCTTTGGTTTGACTGACCAGGTGTGTCACCTCTGCAAAAGGACGCATGAGCCTACAGCCATTGTGTATGAGCGTTCAGTAACGCGGCCAAAAAATACCCAGCTCCGCAGAGGCTGTCTTCTTTTTTTAAATTAAAAAAATCTGTTCTTACCAGTTTAATCTCTGTGAACTACTATTCTTACCACTTTATTCTTTGTTAAGTCCCCTATCAGGGGACATGTATTGAATTGAATCCTTGCATGGAGAGATAGAGAAAAAAGCTTACTCTGTCCGCTTCCTTCTAATTTTGGGCACTTGCAATGGAATTTGCCACCAAAGCAATTAGTGTTAACTAAGTACTGTTCCTATCAGTTTAATCTCTGTTTTGTCCCTTATCACAGCCAGGGCCGGTGTAGTGAATAGATTTTTGGAACCAGGAGATGGAAAAAAAAACATGCTCGGTCCGCTTCGTTTGAATTTTAGGTCACTGCGCGTGCACCGTGCAATGTGCTGTGACACCCTATATGAGTGATGGGCAGTGGGCACAGTACAGTCTGTGGGCCTGACACACACTGGCAGGCAACTGCAATTATTTTAAAGGGTAAAAATTAAATTACTTTTTTATCTACAAGGTACTGTGCCACCCGATATGAGTGGTGGGCACTGGCAGGGGGCACAGTACCGTCTGTGGGCCTGACACACACTAGCAGGCAACTGCAATTATATTAAAGGCTAAAAATTAAATGACTTTTTTTATCTGCAAGGTACTGTGCCACCCTATATGAGTGGTGTGCACGCAGTACAGTCTGTGGGCCTGCAGCCTCTCACACACGGGCAGGCAACTGCAATATATATAGAAAAATAAAATAAAAGCAGACTGATGTAACAGCCCTAAAAAGGGCTTTTTGGGGTCCTGTCAGGACGCTGTCCTTACAGCAGTTGGGTCTTTGAGGACTGGAGTGGACACAGAACACTGGCCTTGCTAACGCTTTCCCAATTAATTCAGCAGCAGCACTCTCCCTGCTCTAACTAAGGCCTCATTCACACGTCCGTAGTGTGTTGCGGATCCGCAACACAACTTGCCGCCAGCCTCATAGAGATGCCTATACTTTTCCGCAATTGTGGGCAAGAATAGGACATGCTCTATATTATTGTGGAGCCGCCGTTGTGAGCTCTCCGCATCCATCACATCCCCATTCAAAATGAATGGGTCCGCACCTGTTCCGCAAATTTGCGGAATGGGTGCAGACGAACATTGCGGACGTGTGAATGGGGCCTAACACTGCAGTTTCAGAATGAATCTAAGATGAATGCTGTCCTTGCTTTTTGATAGGAGATGGGAGGGTATGGGAGGGAGGCTATGCTGATTGGTTGGAATATGTCTGCTGACTGTGAGGTACAGGGTCAAAGTTTGCTTAATGATGACATATAGGGGGCGGACCGAATATCGCATATGTTCGCCCGATGCGGCGAACGCGAACATGCGATGTTCGCCGGGAACTGTTTGCCGGCGAAAAGTTCGGGACATCTCTAATGATGGACAGTATATGTACCATAAAACCACAGAATATGGACACTATATTAGACCCAGATTGTTACAATTTGAAATACAGACACTTTTTTTGTATGCCGGACGGCATATGTCACATAAACCCACAGAATCAACACTATATTATGCCCAGATTAATGTAATTTTAAATAGAGAATCTGTTTTCGGATGCCGGTCACTATCTGTCAAGCATAAACCCCCAGAATATG
>JAKVIS010002135.1:0-25332 GCA_033119425.1 Bufotes viridis
AATGGCCGACTTCAAAATGGCCGCCATGGTCACCACCCATCTTGAAAAGTTTCCCCCCTCACATATACTAATGTGCCACAAACAGGAAGTTAATATCACCAACCATTCCCATTTTATTAAGGTGCATCCATATAAATGGCCCACCCTGTATATTGAGCTATAGGCATGTATTACTTATAATCTTTTTATTATGGTTTTTCAATTTGTCCAATAAAAAGTGTCGGCTGTCCGTGATTATGGGATAAGTTATCCAGAAAAAAGAAAAATTCTGGTTGGCAACCCCGGTGGCAGCGTGTATCTGGGGTGCATAGACTGTGTTGGGGTGTGATTTATGCTCAATTTGCAGCCTGACTGGAAGGTAAGTGAGAGATTGAGTGAGTGGAGTAATATAGCTTCTTGCAGTCATATCTCAGCACAGTCCACACACCCCAGCGACATGCTGTCACCACCTACTGAATTCCAGGCCAAAAGGTACCCCAACACACAGAATTACAATGCTCCAGCAGTCAGACGGCAAGACACAATTTAGACAATGGATCCGTAAAGCATACAGGGACTAACATTAAAGAAATCACTTTAACGTCAAAAAGGGTTCAGTGCTTACATAAAAAAAAAATACAGAAATGCCCACCCGCCTCTAAGTGCCACTACCAGCCCACCTTGGCTAGAAGCAGGAGCGGACTGGGAGCTTAAAGTGGCTGTTACACTGTTGCAGGATGAATACATCATGCTCGCACTGGTGCTGATTAACACAATTAAGGGGGCACTGTTGAAGGCTTTGTTTGTTTTGTAGGACACTTTTGTAGGCTTCCTCTGTTATGGGGGCCCTATTACAGGCTGCTTCTGTTATGAGGCCACTATAGTAGGCCAGATCTGTTATGGGAGCATTTTTACAGGCTGGCACCCTTGTGGGGGTGACTGCCACAGGCTGTTTTTTTTATATGACCACTCCTGCAGGCTATATCTGTTATGGGTAACTGATTCCATTATGGGGTCACTATTCCAGGTTGACTCTGTGATGGGGGCACTGTTACAGGTTGGCTCTATTAAATGGCCACTTTTGCAGGCGTTATCTCTTATCTGTGACAGATTCCATTATGGGGGAACTCTTCCAGGTTGGCACTGTTATGGGGCCACTGACACTGGTTGGCTCTCTTATATGCTCCAGGCTGACTCTGTGATGGCAGCACTGTTATAGGCTTGCATCATTATGGGGATCAGGGTCATAGCTTGGCTCTGTTCCATAGTACTGTTGCAGGCAGGGGCTCTGTTGTAGGCAAGCTTTCTGTTACTGTATATGGGACATTGTTTCAGGCTGGCACAGTAATGAGGGCCCTGTTCAGGTTTCCGTTATGGGGGCATGGCTGCAGTCTTGTAAGAGGGTCAGAAACTCACGAGTGTATGTGGCATACTCTTTTGTGCGTTCTTGTAGCCCTGAATCATACTGCTCTTACCTGCACCCAAGGATTAACCTTTCAGGTCAGATCTGTGCAGGAAGCAAGTAAATCAGAATTCTGAGCTGAAAAGCCTGAATTCTGAGATAACAATAAGCACAGCATTGGCTGAACCCATCAGTTTCCGGGAGGCTTATATAGAGCTGTTCACAGCATGTTCTGACCCTCACGTAAGTTGTACAATGGCAGCCTATGGTGTCATACTCCACTGTATGCCTATTAATGGAATACAGTCTTGTATTACAGGTATATATTGGAAGAGGAAGTTTAGATATATGACTACCTGTAAACAATGCAGCAGTGTCATTGCACAATATGTCCTTTTCTGAGATGATCAACTACTAACAAAGGGCAGTTTTATTTAAAGAAGCTGCACAGAACTTTGATGTATGTTTTGCACATTCATTTTCGTTGTCATTTTTACGTAACATACATTGATCCAATCTGACCTGTGATATTTGTCAGTATAAGGATATTAGTCGTTGAGTTTTCAAAAAACGTTTGATATGTCATGGAGACATATGAAAGGTTGTGATCGGTGGGGGTCTGAGTGTTGAGACCCTCACCGATCTCTAGAAAAAGGATCGAGAAGTGCTTGCATAGCTCTCTCTCCTTGCTACAAGGAGATGAAGTCTGTCTCACTTTATCTCCTGCAGCAAGGAGAAAGAGTGTAATATGCCAGTGCTTCTCTCTCCTCGTTCTAAGGGCCTCAGCACTCAAACCCCCACAGAACAAAATCTTTGACTAAGGCCTCATGCACACGGCCGTTGGTGTTTTGCGGTCCGCAAACCGCGGATCCACAAAACACGGAAGCTTCTCCGCGTTCCGTTCTGCAATTTACGGAACGCGGCCCATTATAGAAATGCCTATTCTTGTCCGCAAAACGGGGGCACGGAACGGAGCAACGGATACGGACAGCACACGAGTGCTGTCCGCATCTTTTGCAGCCCCATTTAAGTGAATGGGTCTGCACCCGAGCCGCAAAATATGCGGCTCAGACGCTGACCACAACAACGGCCGTGTGCATGAGGCCTAATGTTGAGCGAATTAAAGCATTCAAAGGTAAATTCCATCCGAAGTTTAGGAAAACTTTGATTCAAAACTAATCTGTATTTTCTCACGCTTCATGGTAACGAATCAGGTTTTCCTAAAATGGCAGCTGAACAGGTTACAAAGTGAAACTAAGTGTAGAGGAGACAAGCCCTATAAAAACCTCATCCCGTGTGGTCTCCGCCATTGTCCTGTGGGCTGAGCTGAGCATGCTCATGTGCTAGAGACAGTGTTGCTGAAAACGATTAATAGAAGAATATTGGGGAGGTAGAGTGAAGGGAGAGGAGGAACTGGATGTTCCTGATGACATATTCTCATCGATATTAGATGATGTGGAAAAGGAGGAAAAACAGATGGCAGAAGAAGGGCTCCCGTCACCAAGCATCTGCACACTGTCCCATGGAAGCGTTCAGCTGTCCATCCCCCAAACACTGGAGAGAAAGAGGAAGTACCCCCCTACCAACCAGCGATCCCTTGCCCTGAATGCCAGCTTTTCAAAATTCCTGGCCTTTAAAATGCTGTCATTCCGTCTAGTGGAGACGGAAACTTTTAAAAACCTTATGGCAGTGGCTGTCCCACAGTACGTGGTTCCCAGCCACCACTGCTTTTCCAGGCAAGCCATCCCTGCCCTGCACAACCAAGCGGTGGACAAAATCCGTTGTGTACTGCACAAATCCCTCTGTGGTAAGGTCCAGTAGAGGTTTCTCCTCTACTGCCTCATCCGGTCAGCGTAACACCTGCGCCACCAACTTCAGCACAGCCAAGGGAGAAGACAGCAGGCTGTTCTGAAACTCATCTGTTTGGGGGGAAAAACCCACACCGCGCAGGAGCTGAGCCTCAAGTCTAGCCTGGTGGTGTGCAATAATGGGCGAAATCTCATAGCAGCTCTGGGTCTAGCCGGTTTGACACACATTCCTTGCCTGGCACATGTGCTCAATTTGGTGGTGCAGAGATTCCTGAAAAATTACCCTGATATGTCATAGCTGCTGCAGAAAGTGCGGGCTGTTTGTGCGCACTTTCGGCATTCTCACCCTGCTGCTATTCGCCTGTCTGGACCGCAGTGTAACTTTGGCCTTCCTGCTCACCGCCTCATATGCAAAGTACCCACAAGGTGGAACTCCACCTTGCACATGCTGGAGAGACTGTGCGAGCAGCAGCAGGCGATAGTGAAGTTTCAGCTGCAGCTCACACAGGTCAGTTGCTCTGCGGAACAGCACCACTTCAACACCAAAGAGTGGGCCTCCATACGTGACGTGTGTGTCATGTTGCGCTGTTTCGAGTACTCCACCAACATGGCCAGTGCCGATTACGCAGTCCTCAGCGTTATCATTCCACTTCTATGCAGGAAAAAGAAAAGGAATATTCCAGCTCTTGAAACGAACAATCCTTTATTTCTAGCAGAATAAAAACTCCAAAATACATATCGTAATGATCTACGCGTTTCCGACCATCACATGTCGGTCCTTACTCATGATACACGTTACACAAACTGCATTGCTTATGTGCCCCTGTTGCACCAATCCAAAGGGATTTAGGTGTCACATGACACATAAAGTATAAAGGGTTAAAAATCAACAGAACATTCTCTTTACAATTAAAAATATACATTAACAATGATGATGAAAAACAAATTGCGGCAGGCAGTTTGTTGAACAAATAATTGGTGTTACACCATCTCCAAGAGGTAGTGACCATAAAAGAAAATTACTCAATCGGGAGGCTTATTGGATGTTTCAGTTGGAAATATGCAGTCATGCTGGCTTAAATAAAAAGCATGATTTGATTCTGCAATATCACTAATTATTTGTTCGACAAAATGCCTGCTGCAATTTGTTTTTCATCAGCATTGTCAATGTATATTTTTACTTCACTTTGACCCGAAGTTCGGCCAAACCCAGCGAACCCGAACATCCATGGGTCGGCTCATCCCTACTTGTATATTATATATTAATATATACTGTACTTCTGTATAATACTCCTTTTTGCTCAGAAACACTGATGACATACCACTTACTGTTCCGACATAATAAAAATGTCCAACCTTTATAGTTTCTAGGGGCTATGAAAGGGGTATTATTACTTTGTAGAGACAGAAACGTGAGCATTTTCACTGTACGATAGGCACAAAAGGGTATTATTATTATTTGATACACAAGGAGGAGCACTGTTGCTGTATGGGGCCTGAACAGAGCACTATTTTTGTGTGCAAGCACTGAGAATAAACTATTACTGTGTGGACCAAAATATGGGGCTCTATCTGTCCCATGGTGTGACAGTATTATTTGGGCCTAGTTCAGAGGCATCAATTTGCATTTTTAGTGTTTTTTTTATTCTGTAACAGTATAGCATTTATAATAATTTTACAGTCACTATGTGTTGATAATATGTCGTCATGATGTGGTGGTATTATTTGGGCCTTGTGGCTTATGTCCCCCTCAGGAGCCATATGTGAGTTATGTCCCCCTGCTGTGTGGCTCGCCATGGAAGTCCTGAGATATGACTATATCTAGTGGCAACTGACATTGTTACAGACCTATCCTAGATTTACTAACAAACAAGGCCAGTTTGGATGGCATAATACTAGTGTTAAATTTAACGCTAAACATATTTATCAACAAATATTTGCAATTTCATGTTTTTGTTCCGCCCCTTTAAAAAATGTTCTCCTCTGTTTTTGAATTGCCTTTTAATCCCGACCATCGCTAAAACTTGGCTCACAAAGTACAAAAGTTTGAGGATCTCTGGTGTACTTTGTTTTGTACTACTAATGGGGTGCTAAAAGCAAATTAACTTGGCATTAATAATACAGTCAGATCCTCTGTTTGCAATGACAGCCTATTCTAATGCTAAAGTCTTAGACTAAACACAGTATATTTTTGTAGTCATCATTAGTGATGAGCGAAGTATTGGAAAATTTGATTCGGCTGCTTCGTTGAAGTTGACAAAAATATTGACTTTTTGACGAATTACTTTGTCACAAAGTGCATTTCTTTGTAAATGATTGGTGCAATCATAGGAAGCGCTGCTCCCCATCATTGTACCCCTCAAGTGCTGCGTTCATAGTGGTTCACGGCATCTGATATCAATATTACAATGTTAAGTAAAAAAATTAATAAAATCATACTTACCCTCATCCATTTGATCACGAAGAGATGGCTGCCACCATCTTGATTGTAGATCAAGCACAAAATCTCACATGGCCCGTGATGATGTCATACGTCACCGCTCACAGGATTTTGCGCAATATCTTTAATAAAGATGGTGGTGGCCGGCTCTTCACGATGAAATGGATGAGGGTAGGTATAATTTTGTAAAAATTTTTACCGCCATTCAGGGAAATCTATTCTTTACCACGAAGCTTGAGGAAATCCGGATTTGCGACAAATCTAATTTTCCCTAAAATTCAGATCGAATTCCACTTCGCGGACTTCGATTCACTCAACAATAGTCATTAGGGATGAGCGGACCCGTGGAGGTTCGGCTGAACTTCGGGTCAAAGTTCGGGTTCGGGACCCGAACTCGAACCCCATTGAAGTCAAGGGGGACCCGAAGTTGGTGCACTAAAATGCCTCTAAAATAGTCATAGTAAGGGCTAGAGGGCTGCAAAAAGAAACAAAATGGGGGTAAGAGCAGGACAATTGACCTGCAAACAAATGTGTATAGGGAAATTACTTAAAATAACATAGAATAGAAAAATAATTAAAAATAATAATCTTGAACTAGGAGGTGGAGGTCAAAGTGGAGTAGGAGGTTGAGAAGTCGATAGACGTGGCGATGTGGGTGCAAGCGGCGGTGGAGGAGGAGGAGATAACCAAGACAGTTTTTGTTTTGTTTTTTGTTTTTTTCCCCTTTATTTATTTATTTTTTTTATAAATTTGGGAAGGCCCCAAAAAATTGGGAAATGGAAAAGAGAATGCAAAGAGAAAGTGCGCTGGAGTATAACAATGGCTGGGTGCGGCCGGTATAGTTGTCTACTCAGTAAAGGGTACGGACAAGTCCCATGGGATCCATGCCTGGTTAGTTTTAATGAACGTGAACTTGTCCACGTTGGCTGTGGACAGGCGGCTGTGCTTGTCTGTCATCACCCCCCCTTCCCCCTTCCGTGCTAAACACACGTTTGGACAATACACTGGCCGCAGGGCAGGCCAGCACCTCCAAGGTGTAAAGGGCAAGCTCAGGCCATGTGCCCAATTTGGAGACCCAGAAGTTGAATGGGGCAGACCCATCAGTCAGTACGTGTAGGCATGTGCACCCGTACTGTTCCACCATGTTGCTGAAATGCTGCCTCCTGCTAAGATGTTTTTATATCAGCTGGTGGTGATGGTTGTTGTGGCGTGCTGACAAAGCTTTTTCACATTTCGGCCATGCTAACCCTCCTTTCTGAGGTGCTGGCGGTGCCCTAGCTGTGTTGGCGACTTATTCCTCCTCCTCTGCCTTCGCCTTGTGCTTCCACTGAGCCCCTGCTGTCAGGTGAGAATGACATCAGCAGCGCCTCTACCAGCGTGCTCTTGTACTCGCACATCTTTTGATCACGCTCCAGTGACCGAATTAAGGATGGCACGTTGTCCTTGTAGCTGGGATCTAGCAGGGTGGCCATTCAGTAATCAGCACTGGTTAGAATGTGGGCAACTCGGCGGTGCAGGCACTGCAGCATGTAGTTGCTCATGTGTGCCAGGCTGCCCAGAGACAATGACAAGCTGTCCTCTGTGGGAGGTGTATCGTCTGTGTCCTCTGTATCTCCCCAGCCACGTTCCAGTGATGCTCATGAGCTAATTTGGGTGCCACCCTGCTGTGAACACAGTTCCTCCTCTTCATCATCCTTCTCCTCCTCATCCTACAGAACTGTGTCCTGGCTGGACAGTTATGTACATGGCTTCTATTGGTACAGGAACCCACCATCCGAGCCACTTGTGAATGACTGGCCTGATCACCGTGGAAATGACCCCTCTTCCTCCTATGCCACATCCTCTTCCATCATCGCCCAAAGTGTTTTTTCAAGGAGACATAGAAGTGGGATAGTAACTTTGAGGATGGCGTCATCAGCACTGACCATGTTGGCGGAGTACTCGAAACATTGCAACACAGCACACACATCCCGCATGGAGTCCCTCTCGTTGGTGGTGAAGTCGTGCTGTTACGCATAGCGACTCACCCATGCGTGCTGCACCTGAAACTCCACTATCGCCTGCTGCTGCTCGCACAGTCTCTCCAGCATGTGCAAGGTGGAGTTCCACCTTGTGGGTACTTCGCATATGAGGCGGTGAGCGGGAAGGCCGAGGTTAAGCTGCAGCGCAGACAGGCGAGCAGCAGCAGGGTGAGAACGCCGAAAGCAAACAAAGATGGCCCGCACTTTCTGCAGCAGCTCTGACACATCGGAGTAATTTTTCAGGAACCTCTGCACCACCAAATTCAGCACATGCGCCATGCGGTGGTGAAGGTGTTACGCTGCATTTACCTAGTGTCTTTTCGTCAGCACATTGTCTAAAGAACTGCCAGGCCAGGGAACTCCGTGGAGATGGCTTTTGTGTGCTCAGTCGCTGGGTGCGGTGGGCAGTAGCAGGCGTACTGGCAAGGGGACGGCCACTCTTCTTTTGCACCCTGCTTCCTCTGTTGCTGTGCGGCTGGCACTGTGTGACCACCACCTCTTCCTCCGGACTGCACACATCACTCGCATGACCTTGATTCCATGTTGGGGTCTAGGACCTCATCATCCTCAACATCATCTTTCACCCACTCATCACCTCTGCCCTCCTTGCCGGTCTGCACACTGCAGAAAGCTGCAGCAGTTGGCACCTGTGTTTCATCATCATCAGAGACGTTCTGCGGTGGTCCTCCCATGTCCACATTCTGAAACATAAGTGGTTGGGCATCAGTGCACTCAATCTCTTCCACTTCTGGGGCAGGGCTAGGTCGATGGCCCATGGAAACCCTGCCAGCAGAGTCATCAAAAAGCATAATAGACTGCTACATGACTCAGACTGCTTGGCAGATTTGCAAGGGGGTGAGGGGAAAGACAGATGCGCATGTGCTGCAGGTGCCAACTCTGCGCTTTCAGCAGGGGACCTGGTGGGAGACAATGTGAAGGAACTGGAGGCACTGTCAGCCACCCAATCTACTACCGCCTCTACTTGTTCTGGCCTCACCATTCATATACTGGTATTCGGGCCTATAAAATAATGCTAACGTTCTGTCGCCTACGTGCACCTGAGGAAGGTTTTTCATTTGGGCGTGTAGCTGGTACAGATCGGCAACGTCCTCTTCCTGCAACAGGAGCTCCACCAACACCAGCAGCACCACGACCAGGGTCACGTCCCTTATTTGATGCTCTCCTCATTCTTTGAGGTAACCTACTGAATTAACAGACGGATTAACCATTTTAATTTACCTGTCACGTATGCAGTGCAGGTGTACCTCACACCAAAAATGGGTATATATCACCCACCGATATAACAGACGGATTAACTATATTTATTTCCCTATCACGGATGCAGTTCAGGTGCCAGATTAATTATTATGTTTCTGTGTCAGGGGTGCAAAGCTGGTGTATTGCACCCACAAAAAGTCACTATAGGACACCCACAGAGTATAGAGCCAGATGAGATTTCTAACACTCTCCCTTACTTCAGCTGCCTGCTTCATGCCCCTGCACTACTCAGAGCTGATGGTCGGTGCTACACGTGATCCAGCTTGTATAGAGGCTGGGTCACATGATACACTGGCCAATCACGGCCATGCCATTACTAGGCATGGCTGTGATGGCTTCAAAGTGCCCACAGCTTAAAAGCTTGTTGATTGGCTGCAGCCTTTCAACAAGCTTTATTAAATGCCCGAACACCGAACTCGAACTTTTGGTGCAAAGTTCGGTACGGACCCGAACTTTGCAGTTCGGGTTTGCTCAACACTACTAGTCATCATACAGCAAGAAATTACCATCGTCTTATAAGAATTTACACACATACAATTTCCACTAATATACTTAACCACTTCAGCCCCCCTAGCTTAAACACCCTTAATGACCAGGCCACTTTTTACAATTCCGCACTACACTACTTTCACCGTTTATTGTTCCGTCATGCAACTTACCACCCAAATGAATTTTACCTCCTTTTCTTCTCACTAATAGAGCTTTCATTTGGTGGTATTTCATTGTTGCTGACATTTTTACTTTTTTTGCCATTAATACAAATTTAACTATATTTTTGCAAAAAAATGACATTTTTCACTTTCTGTTGTAAAATTTTTCAAAAAAAACTACATTTCTATATAAATTTTTCTCTAAATTTATTGTTCTACATGTCTTTGATAAAAAAAGTCCAATAAGTGTATATTTATTGGTTTGGGTAAAAGTTATAAGCGTTTACAAACTATGGTGCAAAAAGTGAATTTCTGCATTTTGAAGCAGCTCTGACATTCTGAGCGCCTGTCATGTTTCTTCAGGTGCTAGAATGTCAGGAAAGTATAAATACCCCCAAATCACACCATTTTAGAAAGAAGACACCCCAAAGTATTCGCGGAGGGGCATGGTGAGTTCATGTATCATTTCATTTTTTCACAAGTTAGCGGAAAATGACACTTTCTGAGAAAAAAAAAAAAAAAAAAGTTTCAATTTCTGCTAACTTCTGGCAAAAAAAAGAAATCTCAGACGGACTCACTATGCCCCTCAGTGAATACCTTGGGGTGTCTACTTTCGAAAAGGGTCATTTGTGGGGTGTGTTTACTGTTCTGGCATTTTGGGCGAGGCTAAATTGTGAGCCGCCATGTAAAACCTAAAGGTACTCGTTGGAATTTGGGCCCCTTTGCACCCAGGCTGCAAAAAGTGTCACTTATGTGGTATCGCCGTACTCAGGAGAAGTAGGGCAATGTGTTTTGGGGTGTATTTTTACATATACCCATGTTGGGTGAAGAAATATCTCTGTAAACTGACAACTTTGTATAAAAATTTTTAAAAGTTGTCGTTTACAGAAGATATTTTCACACACAGTATAGGTATATATAAAAATACACCCCAACACTTGCCCTACTTCTCCTAATGCGGCGTACCATATGTGTGACACTTTTGCAGCCTGGATGCTAAAGGACCCTAAAACCAATGAGTACCTTTAGAATTTCACTGGGCATTTTACGCATTTGGATTCCAGACTTCTTCTCACGCTTTAGGGGCCCCTAAAATGCCAGGACAGTATAAATACCCCACATGTGACCCCATTTTAGAAAGAAGACACCCCAAGGTATTCCGTGAGGGGTATGGTGAGTTCATGTAAAATTTTATTTTTGTCACAAGTTAGTGGAATATGAGACTTTGTAAAAAACAAAATAAAAATAAAAAAAGATATCAATTTCCGCTAACTTGTGCCAAAAAATAAAAATTCTGTGAACTCGCCATGCCCCTCACGGAATACCTTGGGATGTCTTCTTTCCAAAATGGGGTCACATGTGGGGTATTTATACTCACCTGGCATTTTAGGGGCCCCTAAAGCGTGAGAATCCAAATGCGTAAAAATGGCCTGTGAAATCCTAAAGGTACTCATTGGTTTTAGGGCCCCTTTGCGCATCTTGGCTGCAAAAAAGTGTCACTCATGTGGTATCGCCGTACTCAGGAGAAGTAGGGCAATGTGTTTTGGGGTGTATTTTTACATATACCCATGCTTCGTTTGAGAAATATTGCTGTAAACGACAACTTTTTACATTTTTTTATTCAAAGTTGTCAATTTACAGAGATATTTCTCACACAAAGTATGGGTATATGTAAATCACCCTAAACACATTGCCCTACTTCTCCTAGTGCGGCGATACCACATGAGTGACACTTTTTGCAGCCAAGATGCGCAAGGGCCCTAAAACCAATGAGTACCTTTTAGGAGGAGCATTTTTACGCATTTTTCTTCTCACGCTTTAGGGCCCCTAAAATGCCAGGGCAGTATAAATACCCCACGTGTGACCCCATTTTGGAAAGAAGACACCCCAAGATATTCTGTGAGGGGCATGGCGAGTTCATAGAAGATTTTTTTGGCACAAGTTAGCGGAAATTGATTTTTATTGTTTTTCTCATAAAGTCTACCTTTCTGCTAACTTTTGACAAAAGTAAAATTTTCATGGACTCACTATGCCCCTCAGCGAATACCTTGGGGTGTCTTCTTTCCAAAATGGGGTCATTTGTGGGGTGTTTGTACTGTTCTGGCATTTTGGGCGGGGCTAAATTGTGAGCAGCCATGTAAATCCTAAAGGTACTCGTTGGAATTTGGGCCCTTTGCACCAGGCTGTAAAAAGTGTCACTCATGTGGTATCGCCGTACTCAGGAGAAGTAGGGCAATGTGTTTTGGGGTGTATTTTTACATATACCCATGCTGGGTGAGAGAAATATCTCTGTAAATTGACAACTTTGAATAAAAAAATTTAAAAAGTTGTCGTTTACAGTGATATTTCTCACACACAATATGGGTATATGTAAAATACACCCAAAGCACATTGCCTACTTCTCCTGAGTATGGCGATACCATGAGTGACACTTTGCAGCCAAGATGCAAAGGGGCCTAAACCAATGTGTACCTTTAGGATTTCACAGAGCCATTTTTACGCATTTGGATTCTCACACTTTAGGACCCCTAAAATGCCAGGGCAGTATAAATACCCCACATGTGACCCCATTGTGGAAAGAAGACACCCCAAGGTATTCCGTGAGGGGTATGGCGAGTTCACAGAAAAAAAAATTTGGCACAAGTTAGCGGAAATTTTTTTTTATTTATTTTTTTACAGTCTCATATTCCACTAACTTGTGACAAAAAATAATATTTTACATGAACTCACCATACCCCTCACGGAATACCTTGGGAGTCTTCTTTCTAAAATGGGGTCACATGTGAGGTATTTATACTGCCCTGGCATTTGAGGGTCTCCGTAATCATTACACGTATGGCCAGCATTAGGAGATTCTGCGATTCTCCGTATATTGAGCATACGGGTAATGAGATTTTTTCCGTTCAGCCTCTGGGCTGAAAAGAAAAAAATGAGCGGCACAGATTTTTCATTCGCATCAATCAATGTGGATGAAAAATCTCTACTAAAAATATGCAAAAAAAACAAAACGGCACAGATTTTTTCATTCGCATCGATCAATGTGGATGAATAAATCTCTGCCAAAAATGTGCAAAAAAAAGTAGTAAGGCCCCATTCACACGTCCGCAAAAATTCTGCGGAATAGATGCCGACCCATTCAGTGTGAATGGGGCTGGCGGTGATGCGGAGAGCACACTATGCGCTCGCCGCATCAGCATTTGCAGAGCTGCGGCCGCAAACTTCCGGGTTTCGGCCCCAAGCATCCGGCCGCAGCTCCGCAAAAGATAGAGCATGTCCTATTCTTGTCCGCAGTGCGGACAAGAAAAAGCATTTTCTATATAGTTCTGGCAATGTGCGGATCCGCAAAATGCGGAAAGCACATTGCTGGTGTCCGTGTTTTGCGGATCCGTGGATCCATGGATCCGCAAAACACATACGGACGTCTGAATGAGTCTTACAGGGGGTAATTAGTGTCAGGGGGTGACAGGGGGTGACATGGGGTGATCGGGGGTTAATCAGGGGTTAATCAGTAACGGGGGTGGGGGTGGGGTGGATGGGTGGGGGGTCTGTGTGGTGTTTTGGTGCACTTACAAAAGTTTCTTTGGTGGTCCCAAGCAAAGGGACCACCAAAGGAACGATCAGCAAGCATATCAGACGCTGTTAACAAAACAGCGTCTGATATGCCATTTTTTTTACTTCTACAGCCTGCCAGCGCACGATCAGCGCTGGCAGGCTGTAGCTTACCTTGTCCCCGACGTGATCCTGTGAACGCGCACACGCGCGCGCGCGCGTTCACAGGAAATCTCGCCTCTCGCGAGATGACGCGCGGGCGCGTCAACGAGGAACAGACCGACCGCCCGCAGGACGCAATCCTGCGTGAGGCGGTCGGCAAGAAGTTAATAAAGGGCTTTAAAACAGATAACTGCACCACTGAGCGGCAAAGATATTTTTCCTTTTTCAACTAATACACGCAAAAAAGGGCTTTAAAATAGATAACTGCAGCGCTGAGCGGCAAAGATATTTTTCTTTTTCAACTAATACACGCAAAAAAGTGCTTTAAAACAGATGTAAATGTATTTTTTTCACCACAATCAAGTCATCCCTATCACTGTCCCTAGTGCCTGCAGACACGTCTCTCCCTGCAATAAGCACGCTGTTGAATGGCAGAATCTAAGATGGCCGCCGAATTTATAGGGCTGTGATATCACAGGACTGGCTGGCTGCTGATTGGCTGCATGCATGTCAATATGGGTGATCCTGCCTTCTCAGAGTTCCTTGCCCCATGTCCTCACATGTGTAGCAGCCATTTTAGGAAAAAATGCGATTCGTTTCCACAAAGCGCGAGGAAATTTGCATCACATGGTAAACATATGTATGGAAAATAATCCACCATGCACACGCCACTTCCAATGTGCCCCCTCACTTACTCCCAAAGATTCCAACAGCTATATACGCAGTATATACCGTAGCCATTATTCTGCTACCTTACTCATCTATAGATAACAGTTGTACTTTGTCGAGGTCCCCTGAAGTGTGTGTAGAGAAATATGGCATGTAGGGATGATGGACTAGTGCTGTTTTTGATACAGTCACTATTAACCCCTTCCCGACACAGTATGTACGGCACTGTGGAAAGTGACTTCCGGCAGCTGACCTTAAAGGTATGGCGTGCTAACCAGGCAGGTGTAGAAACTGCACCCGCTCGATCAGCAGCAGGAACCTAGCTGTTGCTGACAGCCTGGCCCCTGATACATCCACCGGCATCAGTGAAAACATAGATACCAATGCTTTGACCCCTTCTATGCTGCGCTCAATGCTGACTGCTGCATGTACGGGATTTGCAGAGGGAGGGGTTCCCTCTCTGAGCCCATCAGGTCCCCACTTTGAGGTGACGGGGACCCAATAGCTGGCATTGCAGCCCGATGCCTAACACAGACACTGTGTAATACTGACAGGCAATGCATTACAATACAGGATGTATTGTAATCCATCGTAGAGAGGATCAGACCCCCAAAAGTTGATGTCCCACAGTGGGACAAAAATAAAAAGTAAAAAAAATTTAAAAAGTGTTTTTTAAAAATAAAAAATTAACAGTTTCAAGCAAAAAAAAAAAAGAACGTCCTTTCCCCTTATCAAGCCATATACAATAAAAAATAAAAATAGACATATTAGGTATCGCCGTGTCCATAATAACCAGCTCTATAAAAATATCACATGATCTACCCAGTCAGATGAAAAAAAATAAAAAATGGCGCCAAAATAGCCTATTTTGGTCACTTTGCCTTACAGAAAGTGTAGTAGCTAGCAATCAAAAAGTACTATGTACCCCGAAATGGTACAAATAAAATTGTCAACTCACCCTGGAAAAATGAGCTACCACACAAGATGATCTGGAGAAAAAAAAATAATATGGCTCTCAGAAAATAGAAACACAAAAACAACATTTTTTTTTAAAAACAGCTTTTATTGTGTGATGCAAAAAGTAAAAAAAAGTATTACAGTAGGTATCGTCGCATCCGTAACGACCAGCTGTATAGAAAAATTACATGATCTACCCCTCAGATGAACGCCGTAAATATATATATATATATATATATATATATATATATATATATAAATAACGAAAAAACCAGGCAGCACCAAACACAAAAATATGAGTAGCGGGTGCAAGGTCCAAGGGTGTGAGCAAACCACATAAATACCGTAGAAAACGGACAGCACTCCAGATAAAAAGCCAAGATTCTTATTCACTCAGGTGGAGAGGCGCAGCTTAACAATAAAGCCTTTCTCAAGCTTGAGAAAGGCTTTATTGTTAAGCCGAAACGTCGTCTCTCCACCTGGGTGAATAAAAGAATCTTGGCTTTTTATCTGGAGTGCTGTCCGTTTTCTACGGTATATATATATATATATATATATATATATAAAAACAAAAATTATTATAGCAAGCGATCGTTCTACGTACCCAAAAATGGTACCAATGAAAACTTCAACTAATCCCCACACAAAATGTTTTGTGTAAAAGTGAAACAACAAAAAAAAACTATATAAAATTGGTATATCTGTAATCGTACTGACCAGCAAAATAGAGACAAGCCATTTTTCCCACACAGTGTTTGCTGCAATAACACAACCCAAGAAGCAATGGCAGGGTGGCCACCTTTTCTTTATCCTGCTTCCCAAAAAGCGAAATAAAAAGCAATCAGCGTATGTACACCAAAATAGAACAAGGATTAAGCTCAGTTGAGATAAAAATAAAATGTATGGTTGTCAGAAAATGGCTGTACTGGTCTCCAGAGGCTGATCAATGACAACATGGCACCCGTAAACCATCTCACCAAAATCTGCCCTCCAAAAACCATATGGCACCCCTTCCTTCTGATCCCAGCAGTGTGCCCAAACAGCAATTTACACATATAGGGTATTGCCGTGTTCAGGAGTACATGCTTAACAATAGTTGGGGTGTTTTTTCTCCCGTTACCCCTTGTGAAAATTAAAAATGGGGAGCTTTTGCAACTTTTTATTGGAAGAAATGAAAATTTTCATTTTCACAGCCAAGTGTTTCAAAATTGTACTCAAAAACCATTCCAGCAAAATCTGCTCTCCAAAAACCATATGGCGCTCGTTTCCTTCTGAGCCCTGCGGTATGCCCATACAGCAGTTTACAACCATATGTGGGATGTTTATGTAAACTGCAGAATCAGGGTAATAAATATTGAGGTTTGTTTTGCTGTTAATGATTGCTGCCTTATAAAAAATGAAGTAAAATGTAAAACCTGCAAAAAATATATATAATTTCGCCTCCATTTTCTTTTAACTCTAGTGAAACATGTAACGGGTTAAGCACGTTTGTAAAATCAGTTTTGAATAACTTGAGGGGTGTAGTTTCTAAAATGGGGTAATTTATGGGTGGATTCCACTATGTAATCCCCACAAAGTGACTTAAAAACTGAATTGGTCCTTAAAAAAGTGGATGGTGAATATTAACCGCTTCAGCCCCCCTAGCTTAAACGCCCTTAATGACCAGGCCACTTTTTAAAATTCTGCACTACACTACTTTCACCCTTTATTGCTCTGTCATACAACTTACCACCCAAATGAATTTTACCTCCTTTTCTTCTCACTAATAGAGCTTTCATTTGGTGGTATTTCATTGTTGCTGACATTTTAACTTTTTGTGCTATTAATCAAAAATGACCGAAATTTTTGCAAAAAAATGACATTTTTCACTTTCTGTTGTAATTTTTTTTTTTTAAATGACATTTCTATATAAATTTTTCTCAAAATGTATTGTTCTACATGTCTTTGATAAAAAAAAAATGCAATAAGTGTATATTTATTGGTTTGGGCAAAAGTTATTGCGTTTACAAACTATGGTGCAAAAAAGTGAATTTCCGCATTTTGAAGCAGCTCTGACTTTCTGAGCACCTGTCATGTTTCTTCAGGTGCTATAATGCCAGGAAAGTATAAATACCCCCCAAATGACACCATTTTAGAAAGAAGACACCCCAAAGTATTCGTGGAGGGGCATGGTGAGTTCATGTATGATTTCATTTTTTTTTCACAAGTTAGCGGAAAATGACACTTTCTGAGAAAAAAATAATAATAATAAAGTTTCCATTTTTGCTAACTTCTGGCAAAAAAAAAAAAAATCTCCCACGGACCCACTATGCCCCTCAGTGAATACCTTGGGGTGTCTACTTTCCGAAATGGGGTCATTTGTGGGGTGTGTTGACTGTTCTGGCATTTTGGGTGGGTACCTTGTGGGGTATTTATACTGCCCTGGCATTTTAGGGGCCCTAAAGCGTGAGAATCCAAATGCGTAAAAATGCCCTGTGAAATCCTAAAGATACTCATTGGAATTAGGGCCCCTTTGCGCATCTTGGCTGCAAAAAAGTGTGAAACATGTAGTATCGCCGTACTCAGGAGAAGTAGGGCAATGTGTTTTGGGGTGTATTTTTACATATACCCATTCTGTGTGTGAGAAATATCTCTGTAAATGACAACTTTTTAAAAATTTTTATACAAAGTTGTCAATTTACAGAGATATTTCTCTCACCCAGCATGGGTATATGTAAAAATACACCCCAAAACACATTGCCCTACTTCTCCTGAGTACGGCGATACCACATGTGTGGCACTTTTTTGCAGCCAAGATGCGCAAAGGGGCCCAAATTCCAATGAGTACCTTTTAGGAGGGCATTTTTACACATTTTTCTTTTCACGCTTTAGGGCCCCTAAAATGCCAGGGCAGTATAAATACCCCACATGTGACCGCATTTTGGAAAGAAGACACCCCAAGATATTCCGTGAGGGGCATGGCGAGTTCCTAGAAGATTTTTTTTTTGGCACAAGTTAGCGGAAATTGATTTTCTATTGTTTTTTCTCATAAAGTCTCCCTTTCCGTTAACTTGTGACAAAAAGTTAAATTTTTCATGGACTCACTATGCCCCTCAGCGAATACCTTGGGGTGTCTTCTTTCCAAAATGGGGTCATTTGTGAGACGTTTGTACTGTTCTGGCATTTTGGGTGGGGCTAAATTGTGAGCAGCCCTGTAAAACCTAAAGGTACTCGTTGTAATTTGGGCCCCTTTGCGCACCCAGGCTGCAAAACAGTGTCACTCATGTGGTATCGCCGTACTCAGGAGAAGTAGGGCAATGTGTTTTGGGGTGTATTTTTACATATACCCATGTTGTGTGAGAAAAATATCTCTGTAAATTGAAAACTTTGTATAAAAAAAATTAAAAAGTTGTCGTTTACAGAGATTTTTCTCACACAAAGTATGGGTATATATAAAAATACACCCCAAAACTCATTGCCCTACTTCTCCTGAGTACGGCGATACCACATGAGTGACACTTTTTTGCAGCCAAGATGCACAAAGGGGCCCAAATTCCCATGAGTACCTTTAGGATTTCACAGGGCATTTTTACGCATTTGGATTCTCACGCTTTAGGACTCCTAAAATGCCAGGGCAGTATAAATACCCACATGTGACCCCATTTTGGAAAAAAGACACCTCAAGGTATTCCGTGAGGGGCATGGCGAGTTCACAGGAAAAAAAAATGTTTGGCACAAGTTAGCGGAAACTGATATATATATATATATTTTTTTTACAAAGTCTCATATTCCACTAGCTTGTGACAAAAAAAAAAAATTTTACATGAACTCACCATACCCCTCACGGAATACCTTGGGGTGTCTTCTTTCTAAAATGGGGTCACATGTGAGGTGTTTGTACTGCCCTGGCATTTGAGGGTCTCCGCAATCATTACACGTATGGCCAGAATTTGGAGTTTCTGCTATTCTCCTTATATTGAGCAAATGGGTAATGAGATTTTGTTTTTCCGTTCAGCCTCTGGGCTTAAAAAAAAAAAAATAAATGAACGGCACAGATTGTTTCATTCGCATTGATCAATGTGGATGAAAAAATCTCTGCCAAAATCAGTAACTGCGGTGCGGTGGGCTGGGCGCTAACTACCTAACAAGTAGCTAACTAACTGGCGGTGATAAGGGACCCTTATGCCCCATTTACACGTCCGCAATTCTGTTTGCGGAACGGAAATGCGGACCTATTCATTTCTATGGGGACAGACTTTGTCCCGCTCGGATCCGGAATTGCGGATCCGCACTTCCGGGTCTGCACTTCCGTTCCGCAAACAGAATTGCGGACGTGTGAATGGTCCGCAATTGCGGACAAGAAAAGGCATTTTCTATATAGTTATGGCAATGTGCGGATCTGCAAAATGCGGAAAGCACATTGCCGGTGTCCGTGTTTTGCGGATCCGCAAAACACATATGAACATGTGAATGGAGCCTTACAGGGGGGTGATCAGTGACAGGGGGGTGATCAGGGAGTCTATATGGGGTGATCAGGGGTTAACAAGGGGTTAATAAGTAATAAGTGACAGGGGGGTAGTGTGGTGCTTGGTGCTACTTTACATAGCTACCTGGTCCTCCCAGCAAATGGGACCACCAGAGGACCAGGTAGCAGGTATATCAGACGCTGTTAACAAAATAGCGTCTGATATACCTCTTTGATGCTTTTTATTTTACATCTACAGCCTGCCAGTGATTGATCATCGCTGGCAGGCTGCAGTATAACTGCCGAGACGCGAGCTGCTGTGAACGCGCACGAGTTTACAGCAAATCTCGCCTCTCGCGAGATGACACGCCGCCGGGTCAAGGAGGAACAAACCTGCCGCCGCCTGGACACAGCCCTGCGTTAGGCGGTCGGCAGGCGGTTAATTAATAAGTTTTCCTTGAGGTATCACTACCTATTTTAAAAGCGGAGAAATTCAAATTTAGAAAATAGCTAATTTTTTTAAAAATTACAATAAATTTGGGATTTTTTTTAAAAATAAGGGTAAAAAATATCGACTCAAATTTAGTACAAAAATCTCTGAATTGCTTGGATAAGTAAAAGCATTCCAAAGTTATTATCACATAAAGTGACGCATGAGATTTGTAAAAATAGGCTCTGTCAGGAAAGAAAAATGTCCTGAAGGGCTTAAAGGGGTTGTTTACAATGTTTTTTTTATACAAAATACTCAGCTTGGCCGAAATGGCGATGGTGAACACGCAGAGCAGTGATGTAGCCGAACCCCAGGGATTGGGATCAGGTAAGTATGATCGCTAGGGTTGAGCGATGTATCCGAAGTGGACTTTGATCCGAATTTCAGGGAAAATTCGATTTGCTGAACTTCCTCGTGCTTCGTGGTAACGAATCAATTTAACCTGAAATGGCAGTAAAAAAAAAAAATCATACTTACCTCATCCATTTGAGCTCGAAGTGGCCGCTGCCATCTTGATTGAAGATCCAATGCAAAATCTTGTGCGCAGTGATGTATAATGTCACCATGCCAGCCAGCATGATGACATAATCACGCACAATGCAAAATTTTGCAAGGGATCTTCAATCAAGATGGCCGTGGCGGCCTCTTCATGCTCAAATGGATAAAGTGAGTAGTATTATTTTTTTTACTGATTATCCCATTAAAGCTCTCATTTTTCATCTCGGATGCTGCGATCAGTGATGAACATGGCATATGAGGGGTTCAATGATGGATGCAGCACAATCGCTGTTCCCCATTATTGCGCCTGCTACATACAAAGAAATGCACTTTATGACAAAGTAATTCGTCACAAAGCTAATTTATTTGTGAAATTCAGCGAAACAGCCGAATCAAATTTTTGTAAACGTCGCTCATTAATGATCACTACCGCGGGTCCATCCAGGTCTGCCATCAGAAATTTTTGGGCCCCTTACACGCCTCAAGGCCTGGGCCCCGCTCCTACTCCGCCCCTTTAGAATCCGTCCTGACTCCATCCGCCCTGACCCTTTACTACATAAATACAGCGCCCCATACCTCTTACATCCAGTGACGTGTCCTTTGATGTAGATGTTCTCTGTCCTCGTCTTCTACTTTCAGACCTTCAGACCAGACCACGAATTTGTCGCCATTTTCCGTCACTGTAGTTTGACAACAAAAAAAAATTCTTAGTTTACTACTTTTCAATCATCCTCCCATCTTCTGGACAAATCATCCTAATACCCCCAATACTGTGCCACTGTGCTCCCCAATAGTATACGGCAGAACCAGATAATACCCCTGATAATACTAGTACCACACAGAGCCCCCAATATAAAATATCCCTTCTTTGTGGCCTCAGTAAAAGAACCATAGTGCCCCATAACAAAGTGCCAGTAACAAGTGCCTCTCTTCCACCCCCCATGTGCCAGTAACAAGTGCCACTCTTCTACTCAATGTGCCACTAACAAGTGCCTATTTCCCCCCCATGTGCCAGTAACAAGTGCCTCTCCATGCCCCCCATGTGCCAGTAACAAGTGCCTCTCTATGCCCCCCAATTGCCAGTATCAAGTGCCAAACACCCCCAATTGCCAGTATCAAGTGCCAAACCACGCATGTGCCAGTATCAAGTGCCAAACCCCCCATGTGCCAGTATCAAGTGCCAAACCCCCATGTGCCTAGTTTCAAGTGACAAACTACCCATGTGCCAATATCAAGTGCCAACCCCCATGTGCCAGTATTAAGTGCCAACCCCCATGTGCCAGTATCAAGTTCCAAACCCCCATGTGCCAGTATCAAGTTCCAACCCCCCAGGTGCCAGTATCAAGTGCCAACCCCCATGTGCCAGTATCAAGTGCCAAACCCCCATGTGCCAGTATCAAGTGCCAAACCCCCATGTGCCCGTACTCAAATGCCAACCCTCCATGTGCCAGTATCAAGTGCCAAACCCCCATGTGCCAGTATCAAGTGCTAACCTCCATGCCAGATCAGTGCACCCCCATGTGCCGGTATCAAGTGCTAACCCCCCATGTGCCAGTATCAAGTGCCAACCCCCATGTGCCAGTATCAAGTGCCAACCCACCATGTGCCAGTATCAAGTGCCAACCCCCATGTGCCAGTATCAAGTGCCAACCCCCCATATGCCAGTATCAAGTGCCAACCCACCATGTGCCAGTATCAAGTGCCAACCCCCATGTGCCAGTATCAAGTTCCAAACCCCCTCATGTGAAAGTATCAAGTGCCAACCCCCCCATGTTCCAGTATCAAGTGCCAACCCCCCCATGTTCCAGTATCAAGTGCCAAACCCCCCCCCCATGTGCCAGTATTAAGTACTACCTCCCCCATGTGCCAGTATAAAGTGCCAAACCCCCTATGTTCCAGTATCAAGTGCTAACCCCCATGTACCAGTATTAAGTGCAAAACCCCCCATGTGCCAGTATCAAGTGCCAACCCCCCATGTGCCAGTATCAATTGCCAACCCTTTCCCCATATGCCAGTATCAAGTGCCTCCCGCTTCCATGTGGCAGTAACAGATAGACCGGTACTAAAAAAAAATAACGAAAGAAAAAACACTTATACTTACCTCCATCACACAGCAATGCGATGCAGGCCTATTCTGGAATGTGTCCCGCGCTGTACGGCTCAGGCAGTGAGATGACATCATCGCGATGCCTGCACCGGCCTCTGATAGGCTGTGGTAACAGGGAAGGGAGACGCCTCCCTCCCCTGCCTGGCCACAGCACAGCCATCTGTATCACTGTCCTGAGGACGGCAATACAGATGACTATGGAGATGAACGCTTCCACAATGGAAGCGTTCATCTCCCTGTGACCTGCCGCCGCGGGACCCCTTCCCGGAGCCAGAGCGCACAAAAAAAAAAAAGGCTTGGGACCGGCCGGGCCCCCCGGGGATCGGGCCCCTTACTGGGGTATCGGCTGTACCTCCCTGATGGCGACCCTGGGCCCAGCCACTCTGTGGGATCTGTAAAAAACATTGTAAAAGTAAACAACCGCTTTATGGTTGTTATGTGACTCCTGCTCATACCAGTATTTCTTGACTACTTTTCATTGTGGGCAGAGGAATGTATAAGAATGTGGACACTGGACAAGAGCTTTAGGGTTGTAATGTTACTCCTGCTCATACCAGTATTAATTGACTTATTTTCATTGTGGTCAGAGGAATGTACAGTATAAGAATGTGAACAACCCCTTCAGGGTTGTTATTAGATATGAGCTTATTTTTAAAAAATTAGATTCGCAGATTTGAATATATTTGCGGCGAATTTCGTTAAAAAACGGCAATTTCCGTATTGTATGAACTCAGCCTTACAGGTTGATGTTAGCGCAAAGAAGAAGCACACTCCTTTTACACCGTGCCAACCCCCCCATATGCCAGTAAAATTGCCACCCGCATGTGCCAGTATCAAGTGCCAAACCCCCCATATGCCAGTTTTAAGTGCCAACCCCCCATGTGCCAGTATCAAGTGCCAACCCTCCATGTGCCAGGATCAAGTGCCAAACCCCCCATGTGCCAGTATCAAGTGCCAGACCCCCATGTGCCAGTATCAAGTGCTAACCCTCCATATGCCAGAATCAAGTGCCAAACCCCCCATGTGTCAGTATCAAGTGCTAACCCTCCATATGCCAGAATCAAGTGCCAAACCCCCCATGTGTCAGTATCAAGTGCCAAACCCCCATGTGCCAGTATCAAGTGCCAAACCCCCCCATGTGCCAAAAGCAAGTGCCAAACCCCCCATGTTCCAATATCAAGTGCCAAACCCCCCATGTGCCAGTATCAAGTGCCAAACCCCCATGTGCCAGTATCAAGTGCCAAACCCCGTCTGCCAATATTAAGTGCCAAAGCCCATCTGCCAATGTTAAGTGCCAAAGCCCATCTGCCAATATTAAGTGCCAAACCCCATCTGCCAATATTAAGTGCCAAAGCCCATCTGCCAATATTAAGTGCCAAATCCCATGTGCCAGTATCAAGTGCCAAACCCCCATGTGCCAGTATCAGTGCCAACCCCCATGTGCCAGTATCAGTGCCAACCCCCATGTGCCAGTATTAAGTGCCAACCCCCATGTGCTAGTATCAAGTGGCAACCCCCATGTGTCAGTATCAAGTGCTAAACCCCCATATGCCAGTATTAAGTGGCAAACCCCCATGTGCCAGTATCAAGTGCCAAACCCCCATGTGGCAGTATCAAGTGCCAAACCCCGTGTGCCAGTATCAGGGGCCAAACCCCCATGTGCCAGTATCAAGTGCCAAACCCCCATGTGCCAGTATCAAGTGCCAAACTTCCCCATGTGGCAGTATCAAGTGCCAAACCCCCGTGTGCAAGTATCAAGGGCCAAACCCCCGTGTGCCAGTATCAAGGGCCAAACCCCACCATGTGCCAGTATCAAGTGCCAAACCCCCATGTGCCAGTATCAAGTGCCACACCCCTGATGTGCCAGTATCAAGTGCCAACCCCCATGTGCCAGTATTAAGTGCTAAACCCCCCATGTGCCAGTTTCAAGTGCCAATCCCCCATGTGCCAGTATCAAGTGCCAACCCCCCATGTGCCAGTATCAATTGCCAACCCTTCCCCCATATGCCAGTATCAAGTGCCTCCCACTCCCCCCATGTGGCAGTAACAGATAGACCAGTATTAAAAAAAATAACGAAAGAAAAAACACTTATACTTACCTCCATCACACAGCAATGCGATGCAGGCCTCTTCCGGAATGTGTTCCGCGCTGTACGGCTCAGGTGGCGAGATGACATCATCGCGCCGCCTGCACCGGCCTCTGATAGGCTGTGGTAACAGGGATAGGGAGACGCCTCCCTCCCCTGCCTGGCCACAGCACAGCCATCTGTATCGCTGTCCTGAGGACGGCGATACAGAGTACTATGGAGATGAACGCTTCCACAATGGAAGCGTTCATCTCCCTGTGACCTGCCGCCACGGGACCCCTTCCCGGAGCCAGAGCGCACAAAAAAAAAAAAGGCTTGGGACCGGCCGGGCCCCCCCCCCCCCCGGGGATCGGGCCCCTTACAGGGGTATCGGCTGTACCTCCCTGATGGCGACCCTGCATTGTAAAAGTAAACAACCGCTTTATGGTTGTTATGTGACTCCTGCTCATACCAGTATTTCTTGACTACTTTTCATTGTGGGCAGAGGAATCTATAAGAATGTGGACAAGAGCTTTAGGGTTGTAATGTTACTCCTGCTCATACCAGTATTAATTGACTTCTTTTCATTGTGGTCAGAGGAATGTAGAGTATAAGAATGTGAACAACCCCTTCAGGGTTGTTATTAGATATGAGCTTATTTTTAAAAAATTAGATTCGCAGATTTGCCTAATTGTTTTGAAAAAATTTGGTTAGATTCAGATATATTTGCGGCGAATTTCATTAATAAAAAAATGGCAATTTCCTTGCTGCTGAGAGCCTTTATAGTGGTGTAGAACACCGTGCCTTGCAGG
>JAKVIS010002136.1:0-25602 GCA_033119425.1 Bufotes viridis
GGGGACCCCATTCAAAAATTTGTTTTGGGGCTCAGTAATTTCTAGTTATGCAACTGTTCACTTGCATTACACTGTACCTTTGCTACACCCTTTTGACTATTTCTAAAACCTTAAAGGGCATCTGTCAGCAGATTTGTCCCTATGACACTTGCTGACCTCTTACATGAGCGCTTGGCAGCTGAAGGAATCTGTGTTGGTCCCATGTTCATATGTGCCCGCATTGCCGAGAATTATGAAGTTTTAATATATACAAATGGGCCTCTAGTAGCAATGGGGGCGTTGCCGTTACACCTAGAGGCTCTGCTCTCTCTGCAACTGCTACGCCCTCTGCACTTTGATTGACAGAACCAGGCAGTGTAAACGTCATCACGTCTGCCTGGCCCTTAAAGTGCAGAGGGTGCAGAAAAAGTGGAGCCTCTAAGAGTAATGGCAATGCCCCTGTTGTTCCTAGAGGCTTAATTGCATATATTAAAAGCTAATTTTTCTCAGCAAGGCGGGCACATATGAACATGGGACCCATACAGATGCCTTCAGCTGCCAAAAGCACATGTAACAGGTCAGCCAGTGTCATAGGTACAAATCTGCTGACAGATGCCCTTTAAAAATAATTTTAATATCTGGTCTACCCCTTCTCTAAATGGGAACCCAATGGCAATCAGCTGATCATTGCCCCTAAGTCATCATATTAATGCTATGTTCAACCTCTAGCTCGTATAAAGCTATAATACAGGCGTACATCAAACAGGGGCAGACTATGCAACTGCTATCTCCTAAAAATGTAAGATTTCCTCGAGCAGAATTTCCATAAATGACATTCATCTGCACCGTTCTGTATATGTGAAATTGTTTTGATCTATGGTAAATACAAAGACAGCTTTCTCCTCACGTTAAAAAAAAACATTTGAACTGTAGTCTAGACTCCTGGATCTACCTTTATATAAAAACCATTCAATGTTTAGGATAAAACTGAGGATTTTGCCAAATTCTATTCTGCTTATTGCAATTAATTCAGTGTTCCATGAGGACGAGTAATTAAAACTCCACGATAAAGAAAGAAAAGCCGGGTGCACCGTTCCAACGCATATACCATTTCAAGATGTTTACTAAATCGCACTTTTATAACGAGTGCCAAGGAAAAAAAAGAACACATCGTACATTAATTGGTTGTCTTTCAGTCCAGACCATCTGTCTTTGTGATGTAATGGAAGCCGACTTCTTCCTCTGTGCTCGATAAAGAAAGTTGGGGAACTGTAACTCACCCGTCTCAATAGCCTGACTAACAGCCCTAAAAATAAATAGTTATATATGCTGTGTTTGAACTAATTTCTCTAGAAAATATTTTCATATTTTATGTATCCTCCCATCTAATCATGCAAAAATTTTCCTTTTAACTCCTTAAAGGGGTTATACCATAAGTTTAAAACTCTTTTAGGCTACTTTCACATCTATAATTTGCATTTCGGTTTTGAGATCCAGCAAAGGATCTCAAAACCAGGGCAAAACTCTTCAATTTTGTCCGCATTCGTTGTCAATGTCAGGATGCATTCCATTCCAGTTTGTTCAGTTTTTTGACCAGACACAAAATTGCTGCAAGCTGTAGTCCGGTCTGCGGAACTGAATAAACCGGACCCGGCCCTAAAAACAATGTAAGTCAATGGTGCAGGATCTGTTTTTTTTTGTATCCAAAAAACAAAACAGATCCGGCACCCAATGACTTAGGGTTTATGCCTGCACTCTGCAAAACATGAATCCACAAAAAAAGTGTATGACATCCGTGTGATGTCTGCGTTACATCAGTTTTTTTGCAGATCCATTGTAACAATACCTGTCCTTGTCCGCAAAATAATAGGACAATAACAGGACATGTTCTATTTTTTTTTTTTGCGGACCCATTAAAGTGAATGGTTCCGCATACAGTCCCAGAGGTGCACCACCAATGAGGCCTTTGGCACCACCAGGTAGGGCAGCTGAAGGGCTATGTGCTTAAGGAAAGGAGTTAGGTAAAGGAATTGGCATTGGGGAGGGAGGGGCGCCATTTCAGTTTTTGCCTCAGGCAGCAGAAAGGCTAGGGTCACTCCTGTACGGTCCTTAAAAAAAACGGAGCGGACGCGGAACAAAAATACGTTCGTGTGCATGAGTGTCACAAGGGTGTCAGGAGCCACGTCTGACTCCGATATACCCGGGGTCAGGAAGTCGCAGCGGGTGGCTGTCCGCTCTATGTCTAAAGATCGCGCTGTTACTTAATGGTAGCTTTCTGTGTTTGCCTCGCAATCCTTTTTGTCTCACTCAGGGATCCGTAGCTTCTTCTCCTCAGCTGTTTCTTGTCCGTCACTCCCAACCTCCTTATATTCCCCCTTCCCACTTCTCTGGTTGCCAGATATAGAGCTTCCTGCCTGGACTTCTATACTGACCCACTGGAGCTGTGTAGCTGTTGTTCCTGGTTGTCGTACCAGAGCATTACCCTCCGGATCCCTGTTGGGCTTTTGTTGTCACCCACCTGGGCTTATATTTTTTGTCTGTATTGTCTGTCCTCTCCCTCGTGTTTTCCTTTAGTGTTAGTGGTGAGGACTAGTGCTCCCACCGCCCTGTTCACTACTTAGGGCTAAGCTTAAGGAAAGCAAGGGTTTAGACACGTGATCGGCGTATGGGTAAAGAACCCGTCTAGGGACGTCAGGGCAGTCAGGTGCCAGATTTTAGGTGAGTTAGGGGTCACCACCTTTCCCTCTCCCTTGAACAAGGGTCCTCTTTTCCCTCCCTTTGCGTCACACGTCTGTGATCGGTACGTCGGTCGTGATAATGAGACCTTACAATGTATTTAGTGTCGAATCTGCTTTGTTCAGTTTCGATTTAATACAACCGCATCCGAACGGAACGGATGCATCCGGATGTATTAAATTGAACTGAAGTGTTTTGTTTCAGTTTTGAGATCCCCTGCCGGATCTCAAAATGGGAATACAAAATGCATATCTGAAATTAGCTTTACTTAAATATCTGGAAGACTTTGTTTCCTAACTGTTGGGGGTTAGCAACTCATCAAGCACCTGAATCGCCTAAGATGCCCAGCAATTAGCTCTAATTAACCCCTCCCCCCCTGCATGCAAAATAGTCCATCATATATGGCCCAAGAGATACCTATGGCATGTAAAGCTCCCACAATTTCATTTTCCACTGTCTAGAGAGAGACATAGCAAGATATTTCTATGAATGTAGATGTAGTGAGAAATGACTAGGCTTCTCCACTAGGAGATCACTACACCAGCGCTGAGGGGAGCAGGGAAGCTATTGATCATGTTTGTCCTGCTCAGGTGGACCAAAAGGAGAAACAGTAGGGGGCGCTAACAGAGAGGAAAATGTAATGAATATTAAAAAGCAAACAATATTTTTATTACATGCATATTGCGTTAATACTTCATTTGAATTGTCCTGTTAATTTTTGCTGGATAATCACTTTTATTATAGTTAACGGATGGCATGAATTTTTATAGGCCAAAAATAAAAAAAAGAAACAGAAAATATAAACTTCTTTGGGAAATTATTTTTAAATTAACCAGAATTATTTTTTTGACATGTAACAGCAAAGTTGTGCTGCTTAGGTTACTATTTATAGAACATATCTTCTCATCTGAGGGTGAAAATGGAGCAAACTACGCAAATCTATCTACCAGGATCTATCAGCTATGAATACAATGAGAACTCTGGATGCATTGTCAAGCTAAGATTGGATGATGCTGATATTTTGGCGAAATGCTGCGTATTTTATAACAGTGTTTAGTTGGAATCCCAGGGCAGCCAACGGCTTTAGCACGCCACATGAAGAAATCAATAGATGGCTTGATGCCAGGTTATGCTATGTTATTCCTGTGGGATAAGTATATCTGATGAGAGAAGACAGAGCATGGTGGCCCTCGAACACTTACTGAGCTCTGTCTAAGATGTGACAGTTCTTACTGCAGTGATTCTTAAGCTACAGCAATGTGTTATCATGCTGACAGATTCACAAGCTGCACAGTAATCTGTCCGAATCTATGGTCTATGAGGGACTGGACTGGCTGCATGGGCAATCAGGCACCGCCCGAGGGCCAGAGCACCACAGCCGCAAAGCTAGAAATTGCATCATGGTATTTTACAGGAATGAGAGGTTCCAGTTTTTATTAGAAGCTCTAAATCTCCTGGTTCTCTTCATGTTAAATGCTTTTAGTTGTCACTAGGAGGCATCTACTATACACCTATCTAGCAAGGTTCCATTAAATTCTGCATCTATGGCTGTGAAAGGACATAAACATGACTTTTATGTCACAAGAAAGGTGCTCCTATATACCGTAGAAGTAAATTTCTGGGCCAAGCTGCAAAAAAAAGGAAAAAGTGTACTATGTTTACTGTCTACAAATTAGTTTCATGCCAAAAGGAAATTACCGCTCAAAACAGAGACTCCACCTAAAAGAAGAGACCTCCAATTGTTTTCGGGTTATTGACCCTCACTAGAACAGAGCAGGGTACTAGTTGGCTGCATAAGTGGGTATTGGTACTCAATAAAGAGATCCAGCAGTCTATAAAGATTTAAAGCATTTTATGATCTGTAGACACACCTGATGACAAGACGTACCTAGGCTTTAGAGGAGGAAAAAAGGAAAAAAATGTATTTTTCATCAGGCCTCCGATCAGACCCCTAATCTTCATCGGAGCTCAGTTCAGACCCCCCCAATTCTTTATCAAACACCCAAATAAGGGTATATTCACATCACTGTTTAGCTTTCTGTTATTCTGGACCGTTAGAAGAATAGAGAGAGAGAAAAAAACAGGATCCTGTAAAAAAAACGGATCCTGTTGGATCAGTAGTCATCTGTTTGAGCTATTTCTGTCGAGATCCATTAGGACGGGGCAACTACTGCATACTATGAGACAGTGATAGTTTGGACTAGATTGGATATGAATTGGAGTTGAGGAGGGTGGCAGTTAGACAGGCAGAAAAAATTGACTCTTTCTTGCCACCAATTTTCATTTATCATGCAATAAGCTTGATAGGTCAAGGAATGACTATAAAATACATGTAAAAAAAAGTTTTAATTGTTCTAATCAAGCAGTTGTATTTCATAAAAGAGAGAGATAGATCTATCATCTAGTCTTTGCTAGTGTTTTATAAATCATCAACAACAAAGAGGCAACCCCCTTCATTAGTTTCATGTTGCTCCAAATCCCATTGCCTATGGTTGGTGCTGCCTGATTTAGGAAGATTATTTTTTTTTTATTCATGCACTACTACTGGGCGAGCCAGAGGGAACGCTAGGAAGATGGGAGTGGTTGTAATCACTGTAGTGCTTCCAGTGATGGAAGTGGCATACACTTTCTTCCCCTCAGGGCATACCCTGATGATATAGGGTTTTCCTTTTTAGTGGAAGTTCAGGGTGCTCTTGGTGTTAAGGAATTGTAGGGTACAAGTCAGGTTCCCAGCCATAAGCGTGGCAGTTATGCACAAATAATGAGGCAGGTATTAAAACAAATTAATTGTCTTTACTATAAACTTCTGCAGCTAACGAATCGCGTCACCCACAATGCTAGTGAGGCTGGTCCCCGTCCCCACCTACCATTGGCTGCTCCCCCCGACAACGGATGTTTTCACCTGTGCATGAGGATAAGCAGCGGTGCGGGGACCAGGAGCGGCGCGGGGAGCCAGGTAGGTATATTCAGTGTGGGGGGCATGGCTTATAGGGGGACATTGTATAGGATTGGATAACCCCTTTAATGTCCCTTGGTCTTGTGTGTGTATCTGTTTGACTAATGAGTTCGATAAGTCTACTTAGTATTTTGTTACCTTTCTATCCTGAGTTGTGTGTTCTGTCCCTGGCTGTGCAAAATTGATACTGTTTGATGTTGCACTGCTGGTTCTGACCCAGTGTGTCAGTGGCCAACTGCAACAGGGCTATTTCAAAAGGGAGCAGCCTGGTAGCTTTCCTGCAGCGAAGACCAGATCCATGTATAGAGGTTAAAGGGTTAAAACCAGGCACTGCCAGGATAACTCCCGCAGGTGTTGCCCAACTTCAAACCGGTTAGTTGCCAAAGAGGTTCCACAACCATTGTCCATATCACATTGCTGTGGGACACTGTACTACATTTTTAAGATAAGAATTTCAGGGAACTAAAAATTGTAAAGTGTATATGGGCATTAATGGGAATCTGCCAGCAGTTTTCAAAGTGCTAAACTGCTGACAGCACAGGGCAGGGGCTGTGTTGTACAGTAAAAACATACCTTTTGTGGAGTTTTTATCATCAGGAGAAGTAAGAATATTTACGTTTATTCTACCAGATTCTGCTCCTTAAAGGGGTATTTGAGTTGCTACAAGTATATGATTGGTAGAGGTCCTACCACTGGGATCTGCCACAAATCATGGTAATAGAGGCCCCATTCCCCTTGGCAGGTTGGGCATGGAAACTAAAGCTCCATTCATCTCTATCAGACTCTAGGAAATAGTGTCCCTATTCCCGTGATCAGTGGATGTCCCAGTGGTAGAATCCCCACTAATCTAAGAGTTACCCCCCTATTTGTAACAACTGGAATTTCCCTTTAAGTATAATAGAGGTGGATCTTCACTGTGAAGCTCCATCTCTATTGTACCCGAGGAGCAGAATCTGGGAGAATAGTTCATACTCTCAATGCTCCTAATAATAAAAGCTTCACAAAAAAGCCTGTTTGTATTGTTCTCCCCAGCCCCTACCTACTGTAGTGCAGATAATAGTTTAGCATAGTCAAAACTACTGACAGATTCCATTTAAATGTAGGTCTGTGATTGGGAAAATGGGTGACTGAAGAACTGCTACATACATAGAAAAGATAATACTGTAGGTTACAAAAAAATATGGATGATGGTGGGGGCTTCTGAAAAACCTGTGCCTGTGTTTAATTTATGAATCATAAGATGAATTTCTGAAAACTTTTAATTGCAATACCATGCCTAACCACGCGGTGTGCTGTTGTGCTTAAATGTCCATCATCAACAAGTCGCATCAATCAGTTTCATTCATTTTTTTTCTTTTTAATTTTAGAACTTATCATTAAGTAGTTTTAAAAATTACAAAAACACAAATTCATATTTGTTTGCCTTTATCGAAGCAAACAAATGTGTAAATCTGCCAGCTCGCAAGTAGCTATTTTTATCTATTATAATAAAAAGAGTCTAATCCATTGTAACCAGTGGTGATAATACATTCAGCCATGAAAGTCATCAAGCCACAACTGTTATATCTATTAAATGTATCATTTTTTTTCCTAGAGAATTGTAAAACCGGTGAACACACATGGCATCACAATGCTTTCAAGATGTTTTGAAAAACCACAGAGCAGAAGCAGTATCGCATTAGCAGCAATTTTACGCAGCAAATTTACAGCCATATTAATGGTCTTGAAAATAACAGAAGGAAATGAGTTCTGAATTGGAAACCTCCTGTTCTCCCAGGAAATCTCTGTCAAGAGGCCTCATGAGCAGCTTCCTTACTTCACTGGCTCAGTTAATAGCAGTTTCCTCAATATTCAAGCAGACTGCAGTATGGCAGAATGCGAATCAGGACAACAGAGGTACAGTACAGGGTAAATATATTATACATTAGTGTAAATTTTGTTTTTAAGTAACAGTTTGTAAGCAGTTAGGGATGGACTACACATGGCCGCCCCCGGTTCACACATGATTACGGTTGGGTTGGGATTTCTGTCACAGACAATGGATACAATTTACTGGATCATTAAGAATGTTGTGTAAATGGATAATGGATACGAGCATTTTGTGCGGTTCATTTTAGCTATAAATTCTTTGCACCTGAAAAGTTTTTATTCTCTTTTATATCAGATTGCAGTCATAAAACTTCTCACTGTCGGTCAAAGGGTTTTAATCACATTCCAGAACTATGGTCCGGAGAAATGTTGAAGGAAAACTGTAATATCCCATGTCGGTCTATGATTACTTTAGTTTCATGTTTATGAGGCTGTATAAAAGAAAAGTTGGCAGAATCAAATTATACACAATATATAATTTAACTTTTGTGTTTCCTTCTGTGATATATTTTGTCCGGAATGAGGTTTGATGATGGTAATTTGAAACTCTAGGTTAGACGGCATAGAAAACCTTTATTTTTATAGAGCACATATGATTTTCTACTGTGCCAAAGAGTTTTTGAAGCTTTGAGTAATTGTCACTGGGTCCTCTTGTTTGACTGAAAAAGTAGAAAAAGAGAATAATTTATTGTGTAGACTTTTCAGCTGTAAGATAGACTATAATAATATTCACCACATGGTTGGACATTTGGAGACATTACCTCCACTAAGATTCTAAGGGGGTCATTTATCAAACTGGTGTAAAGTAGAACTGGCTTACTTGCACATAGCTACTAGATTCCACATTTCATTTTAGACAGCTCCTTTGGAACATGAAAGGAGGAATCTGGTTGCTATGGGCAACTAAGCCAGTTCTACTTTACACCGATTTGATAAACAACCTCCTCAGTTGACAACAGTTCAAAACATTTAACTACTAGGCAATATTTCTGAGTAATTCTCCATATATTCACCCCATCATCCCATCTTCCAGTCTTCTTTATTGACCAAGAACTATCTTGCTGCTATCTGTACCAAGGTGGAACTGACACTTGAGAGTATCAAAGGATCTTCCAGCAGGTCCAGGTTGGACTAGTCTAGAGAGCCCTAGGAACCATTAGTAGGCCCAGAGTCTGACATAATATAGAGTCCCAAAGGTCCAGCAGAAGATAACTTCACTTGAAGCTAGTTAGGAGTCCATCAGTGGTTGTTAGGGATAACTCCTATGGGTATTTCACAAATATACTGATTGCTGAAGTGGATAATCATTGGTTCTATTATCTAGGTATACTGACAGCAGATCATCCGAATTGTTCTCTCTGTTTTTCCCATAGCATGGCCAATTTAATACTGGCATGTACTGTATCATAGATGGATCTCTGTTCTACATGGTATATATCTCATGGCAATGCTGGCGGTCTGTGGCCATCAGCTTCTTCCTGCTCTTGGAGGCCATGGCTGCTGGAACACTCACCTCTCCTGCAGTGCTGCCCAGTCGGTGGTCAGTGCCCACTGCTAGCATGTGTCCTCACTAATCCCATGTTGTCTCTTTTCTGTTAGCATCCACTTCCTTAGGGCACCTGCATTCTCTGATTCTTAAAGGACCAGAACTCACGTGATCTCAGCCAATGGTTGCATACTCTGGGCTATTTTAAACCCCTTCCCCTGTGGAAAGGTGCTTGAGCAATAGGTCTTAGTTAGTCTTGTCTTTCAAATGTGGACTATTATTCTGTTGTGATTTCCTGTGCTTGACCTTTGCCTGTTTACCAGATTCAACCCTCTGCTGACTTACCTGACCACTGCATGACTCCCGTATTGACACTTGCCTCTTTCCCTGACTTATTGTTTGAATACCAGATTGAACAAACTCTACCTGCCCTGACCTTGGTCTGTCCACTGATTATGCTGTGGCCTGTCAGCTTGGTGCCACACACCGGAGTCTCTTGATCCACCTGAGTCAGCTATCAGTGAATAGGAACTAATTCAAGAGTTAGCAGCCTAGTGGTTCCCCTTCAGCAGAGTCCACTTCCATAAACAGAATAAAGGGTGAAGCCTAGTGATAAGCGGCAGGGGCTATATTCAAATTTGCAATATTTCACGAATATTTGGGTGAATATTCATCCTAAATTCGCGAATTCAAGATTATTTTCTTGATTGCGAAAAATCGACAATGTAATATTTGCATAATGTGCTTGAAATACAGGCATGGGTCACTTTTGCTACATTTTCCAAGCAGCTAGAAGTTTCCTGAGACTGGAGAAAATGGTTGGCACAGCAAAACATTAAAAATGACTTTATATGCAGTTAAAGTGCTCCAATATATTCGCAATTGCGCTAATCGGCACTAATGATGTGAATATTTTGGAGCAATACGTGACACTTCACATTTTAGGTCTGCATGTATGTATGGACAGCATAACCTATCACACATTCTAACACACTGATCTGCAACAGCTACACTATATCAGGATATAACCTACACTGACTATCTTCCACTAACTATCTGTATTATATGGGGAAGTGTATTAGTGGGGAAACCACAGAGCACAGCAATGACACAGCTGTCTCTCTCAGAACTTTAAAAAATTGTAGCTGCTGGGAAGTTTCCTATATAGTAAGTGGTAGGCAACTTTCCTATTGGTTGCTAGGAATGTTGCTAAGCTAAGACAAATATATTGCAGCCTTCTCAGGAAGAAAGGTTACTGATGAAAAAAAAATCTCAAATATTCGAAATTACGAATATATATCACGATACGCGATTAAATCACTTGAGCGGCAATTCTTAAAACAGCCTATCTACCAGAGTGGCACTTTGTTGTTCAAGAAGCAGCCTTTTTTTTTCTAATTTTCTAAATTATAAAAATATTTTTATTCTGGTATCCATTTTTTTATTTTCAAATGAATTTTATAATAATTGTGATTATTATTAAAGAGGTTTTCTGAGTGTTTTTTTTTTTTTTACTGATAACTACCTATCCTTCAAATAGGTTATCAATATCTGATTGTTGGAGGTCTGACATTCGGGACCCCCAACAATAAGCTGTTTGAGAAAGCAGTGGCGCTCGCAGTAGCACCAGAACTTTGTCTCTGCTCACCAAACACAGCGCCGTCCATTATATAATGGCTGTGTTAGGTATTGCAGCTCTTTAATGGGGCTGAGCTGCGCATGGGCCATGTGACCGATGAACATGATGTCATGTGGCCTAAGCAAAGCTATAGAAGGCCGCGGCGCTACTACCTTCTCAAACAGATGATCGGCCGGGATCAGATTCTGATGACCTATCCAGAGGAAACTATCTCAAAAAACCCTTTAAACAGGATGTGGGGAGCTTCAAGTAATGAGTGAATACCTTTGACCGACCCAGTCCAATTATGTATTACCACTATTTTATTAATTTAGTAACATAGTAACATAACATAGTAACATAGTTTATAAGGCCGAAATACATCTGTCCATCCAGTTCGGCCTGTTATCCTGCAAGTTGATCCAGAGGAAGGCAAAAAAAAAACTGTGAGGTAGAAGCCAATTTTCCCCCCATAAGTGGAAAGAAATTCCTTCCCGACTCCAATCAGGCAATCAGAATAACTCCCTGGATCAACGACCATATCTAGTAGCTATAGTCTGTAATATTATTACACTCCAGAAATACATCCAGGACCCTCTTGAACTCTTTTAGTGAACTCACCATCACCACCTCCTCAGGCAATGAGTTCCATAGTCTCACTGCTCTTTGGAATCATCTTCTATGTTTGTGTACAAACCTTCCTCCAGACGCAGAGGATGTCCCCTTGTCACAGTCACAGTCCTGGGGATAAATAGATGATGGGACAGATCTCTGTACTGACCCCTGATATATTTATACATAGTTATTAGATCTTCCCTCAGTCATCTTTTTTCTAAAGTGAATAACCCTAATTTTGAAAATCTTTCAGGGTACTGTAGGGCCCCCATTCCAGTTATTACTTTATTTCCCCTACTCTGAACCTTCTCCAGCTCTGCTATGTCTGCCTTGTTCACAGGAGCACAGAACTGTACACAGTACTCCATGTGTGGTCTGAGTAGTGATTTGTAAAGTGGTAGGACAATGTTCTCATCATGGGCATCTATGTCCCTTTTGATGCAACCCATTATCGTATTGGCCTTGGCAGCAGCTGCCTGACACTGGTTTCTCTAACTGGAATGGGGCAACTACAGTACCCTGAAAGGTTATCAAAATTAGGGTTATTCACTTTAGAAAAAAGATGACTGAGGGGAGATCTAATAACTATGTATACATTTTTTCAGGGGTCAGTACAGAGATCTGTCCCATCATCTATTTATCCCCAGGACTGTGACTGTGACTAGGGGACATCCTCTGCGTCTGGAGGAAAGAAGGTTTGTACACAAACATAGAAGATGATTCCAAAGAGCAGTGAGACTATGGAACTCATTGCCTGAGGAGGTGGTGATGGTGAGTTCACTAAAAGAGTTCAAGAGGGTCCTGGATGTATTTCTGGAGTGTAATAATATTACAGACTATAGCTACTAGATATGGTCGTTGATCCAGGGAGTTATTCTGATTGCCTGATTGGAGTCGGGAAGGAATTTTTTTCCCCTTAAGTGGGGAAAATTGGCTTCTGCCTCACAGGGGTTTTTTGCCTTCCTCTGGATCAACTTGTAGGAAACAGGCCGAACTGGATGGACAAATGTCTTTTTTCCGTCTTATATACTATGTTAGTATGTACAGGTGACTTGCATTATTTATTTTCATGTGCATAACCTTACATTTGTCAGCTCTAAACCTCATCTGCCACTTATCTGCCCAAGCCTCCAATCTATCCAGATCCCTCTGTAGCAGTATACTGTCCTCTTTCATGTAAATTACTTTACACAGTTTAGTGTCATCTTCAAAAATTGATATTTTTCTGTGCAAGCCTTCTACAAGATCATTAATAAATATATTGAAGAGAATATGGCCCAATACTGACCCCTGAGGTACTCCACTAGTGACAGTGACCCAATCTGAGTGTGTACCATTAATAACCACCCTCTGCTTTCTATCACTGAACCAGTTACTTACCCACTTACAGACATTTTCTCCCAGTCCAAGCATTCTCATTTGATATACTAACCTTACATACGGTACAGTGTCAAATGCTTTGGAGAAGTCCAGATATACGACATCCATTGATTCGCCACTGTCGAGTCTAGAACTTACCTTCTCATAGAAACTGATTAAATTAGTATGACATGACTGATCTCTCATGAAGCCATGCTGATATGGTGTTATTTGCTTATTTTATTGAGATACTCCAAGATAGCATCTCTTAGAAAACCTTCAAACAGTTGTAAAACTTACCGGCCTATAGTTTCCGGGCTTTGTTTTTGGGACCTTTTTGAATATTGGCACCACATTTGCTCTGCGCCAATCCTGTGAAACACTTCCTGTCAGAATAGAGTCCTTAAATACCATAAATAAGGCTCTGGCTATGACATTACTTAATTCTCTTAGGATACTGGGGTGTATGCCATCTGGTCCTGGCGATTTGTCTATTTTATTCTTTTTAAGACGCCGTTGTACTTCTTCCTGGGTCAGACAGGGCACCTTTAATGGGGAATTTACTTTTACATTCTGCATGTCATCTGAGTTTATCTACCTCAGTGAATACAATGGAGAAAAAAATAAAAAAATTTGCTTTCTCCGCATCGCTCTCTGCAACTCCACCCTCATTACTCTGTAGAGGGCCGACACCTTCAGATTTATACATTTTAACAGTTATATAATTGAAGAACATTTTAGGGTTAGTTTTGCTCTCTTTGGCAATTTATCTCGCGGTATCTAGTTTGGCTGCTTTTATTTGTTTTTTTACATATTCCGTTTTTTTCCTTGTAGTTTTTCAGTGCCTCCTCGCTACCCTCCTGTTTTAGTGATTTAAATGTCATCTTTTTGTCATTTATTGCTTTCTTTACAGTTCTATTTATCCACATTGGTTTTTAATTGTCCCTTACACTTTTATTCCCATATGGTATGTACCTCTCACAATTAGATTTTAGGATGCTTTTAAAAATATCCCATTTTGTGGCTGTATTTGTATTTTTGAGGATTTTATCCCAGTTAGTACCTATGGACTCTCTTAGTTGGCTAAATTTTGCTTTTTGAAGTCTGGTATTTTTGTTTCTCCCTGAAGAAACACTCTTTTTATTAACAATTGGAAGGTTATTACTTTATGGTCACTGTTTCCCAGGTGTCCCCCAACCTGCACATCTGTTGTTCTGTCAGGTCTATTGGTTAATACTAAGTCCAGTATGGCTGTCCCTCTAGTTTGGTTCTGAACCATTTGGGAAAAGTAATAGTCTTTGGTTATTGCCAAGAACCCGTTTCCTTTATGAGATATGCAGGTTTCAGTTTCCTAGTCTATATCTGGATAGTTGAAGTCCCTCATAATATCGACCTCATTATGATCTGCCACCTCGTCTATCTCGTTTAGTAGCAGATTTTTTGTGGACTCTGGTATATTATATGGTTTATGATAAACTCCTATTAGTATTTTATTATTGTTTTTGCCTCCATGTATTTCTACCCACAGTGACTTCACATGTTCATGTCCCTCACTTATATCTTCTCAGACTGTGGGCTTTAGACAGGACTTTACATATAGGCAGACCCCTCCCCTTCTCTGGTTTTGGTGATCCTTTCTAAACAGACTGTAACCCTGTACATTAACTGCCCAGTCATAGCTATCATCCAGCCATGTCTCAGTTATTCCCACTATGTCATAGTCCTCCTAACACATCACTAATTCCAGTTAACCAGTTTTATTTGTCAGGCTTATGGTGTTAGTATACATACAATTAAGAGGTTTATCTATATTTTTTACCCTACACCTTTCCTTACTGTTCTAATCCCTCCTTCCATTCCTCCCCCAGTCCCATTACCTTGCCCCCGGTCTTTATCTGCACTATATTCCCATCCTATATTGTCATTACCCTCCCCCCCAGTCACTAGTTTAAACACTTCTCCAACCTTCCAGCCATCTTCTGCCAAAACACAGCTGCCCCTTCCCCATTGAGGTGCAGTCCATCCCTATGATAGAGCCTGTAGCTGACAGAGAAGTCTGTCCAGTTCTCTAGGTACCCAAACCCCTCCTTACTACACCAGTTCTTGAGCCACTTCTTAACCTCCCCTAATCTCATGCTGCCTTTCTTGTGTGGCTCGTGGTACAGGTAGTATTTTGGAAAACACTGCCTTTGAGGTCCTTGCCCTAAGCTTGTGAGCTAAATCCCTAAAATCATTTTTAAGGATGCTCCACCTACCTATAACTTTGTAATTGGTTCCGATATGGACCACGACCACTGTATATTCTCCAGCCCCTCCCAGTAATCTGTAAACCCGATCCGCGAAGTGTGGACCTCAAGTGCCAGGAAGACAACACACCGTTGAACTATCCCAGTCTTTGTAACATATCGCCCTATCTGTATTCCAAATAATTGAGTCTCCCACTACCAGCACCTTTCTGGCCTGCCCTGCTCTCCTGGTCCCCTACTTACTGGAACTGACATTCCCCTGACTGGCAGAGGAAGGTTCCGGCTGCAGCAGTGCTCTCCCTGAACTATGATCCCCCTCATCTGCCAACCTTGCAAACTTTTTGGGGTGTGTGAGATCAGGGCTAGCCTCCCTGGGACTCTTCCCTCTACTCCACTTTCTAACTGTTTTCCAGCTAGCTACCTCACTTTCCTGAGCCTCCTCGCTATCACCCTCCCCCACATATACCCCATAGAGTGCTTGCTCAGTGAGCAGCAAACTCTTTTCCAAATTGTCAACGCTTCTCAGTGTTGAAACTCGCCCAGTTAGATACACGATGTGCGATTCCAAACGGGCAATTTGCTCACCTTTTGAACAAAGAAATGCACCCTCAAATGGCTGTTCCAGGACTGCTGCATACATTAGACAAGATGTGCACTGGACTGTGCTGTCAATGATGGAACACATACTAAATAGGGATTATGCAAGAAAATAGAAAAATACGATATAGTGCAGTGATGAGAATCTAACTTACTGTTGTCCTCTCCTAAAGTCCCTGAATCTGAAGTCACATAATCTAAAGTCGCACACTTAATAGAAACACACACTTGAACTCAAACACGCGAACGCTCACAAACTCATGTTGTTTGTCTGCTTGTATAAGTGCAGCTCTCAAACAAGACTGCTTTTTGTCCTCTGGATTTAAAGGACAGAGCTACTCTCAAGACTGGCTATTTAACTTCAACTAATTAGAAAGCCACACCCTGTGCAACACCCAGTGGAACACCTTGAAATCAAACACGCAAACTATCACAAACTCGCGTTGTTTGTCTGCTTGTATAAATGCAGCTTTCAGGATTCAAAAGATGATTCTATAACATCATCATATTTCACAGTACTGTACAGTGAGTTGTCATCCCTTTCATCAGTTTCTGGCCCCATTCCAAATTAATCTATATCACTGTGTTCTTGGAGTGTAGAAGAACATGGGAAGAGCATACAAACTTCATGCAGATGTTGTTCTTGCTCAGCTTTGAACCCAGGACCCAACACCAATGAGCCACCATATGGCCCATATGTTTCAGATGTGCAACCATTCATTTCATTAAGTTTCCCAAGTCACAGTAAGTGAAAATGGTAACATCGTGGCTCAGTGGTTAGCACTGGTGTCTTGCAGCGCTGGGGTCCTTGATTTGAATCCAACCAAAGACAATATCTGCATACAGTTTGTATGTTCTCCCTGTGTTTGCGTGGGTTACCTCCCACACCCCAAAGACATACTGATAGGGAACTTGGGTTGTGAGCTCCATTGAGGGCAGCGTGATGCTAATGTCTGCAAAGCGCTGCGTTATATATGTCACCGCTATATAAGTGAGCATAAGAAATACATTTATGACAAGTTATGGCTTCCCATGGTGGTGGGAGCTAATCAGCGGGGAATTTGCAGCTGTATCTGTAGACATTAGCTGGTCTCTCTGATGGCCTTTATTTGAAAAGAGATTTTCTACATCTGACATGATAATATCATCATTTCATAATATTTTTTCAGAGCACAAGTGGAGATTATAAGGAGGAGCTCAAAGGGGTTAACCAGCTTTCCTTTTTGTGTTTTCAGTCTAGCGGATGGCCTATATTCTTACACGTAAGAGCTTTTCAGCATTCAAGATGTCACTTTTCTGTTTCTTAATGATAAGACATAAAATATATAGCAGGTCATAATGAGCATCATTTCTGTGGATTAAGAAGCTGTCTTGCAGCGCACAACAGCCATCATTAATTTGAAAAGATGAGGAGTACAGTGTAGAAGGGAATATGCTGATCCCCTGCAAGCCTCTGTGTGAGCGTTTGCCTTGAAGTCCCTTTCTGCCCAAACATCTGGAAGATAATGTGGTAAATTAAAAAAGTAGACACTTTACTATACCAATGGGTAAATCCTCCACTCAGAGGTGGCACAAAGCCAGCTCGTCGTGCAGTTTACATGGCAGCTTGCCATCAGGCTTTCATACTTAACCTTTTTGCTGCTGCAGCACAATCTGCACATTAATAGTTGTATGGTCCTAAAGCAACAGCACTGCAGCATCCACTGAGGTATGGTGGGACAACAGAATTTAAAGGCATATTACAGTTTTAACAGGCAAAGGTTAAACAATTCTCAAATATTTATTATACTCACTTATATAACGCTACTACTCCGCAGCGCCATACAGACATTACCATCAAGCTGTCCCCAATGGGACTCGCAATCTAAGGTCCCTATCAGTATGTGTTTAGAGTGTGGGAGGAAACCCACGCAAACACGGAGAGAACACATAAACTCCATGCAGATGTTGTCCTTGGTCGAACCCAGGACCCCAGCACTGCAAGGCAACAGTGCTAACCAATGAGCCACCATGTTACCAGTTTCACCTACTGTGACTGGGGAAACGTATTGAAATAAATGGTCGCCCATCTGGTACATACAGGAAATATGGTGGCTCATTGGGTTTGGGTCCTTGGTCCCAAGCTGACCAAGAACCACATCTGCATGAAGTTTGTCAGTTCTTCCTATGTTTAAGTGGGTTTCCTCCAAGAACACACTGATAGTCTTTAGAGTGTAGGAGGAAACCCACACAAACACCAGGAGAACATACAGATGTTGTCCTTGGTCATATTCAAACCCAGGACCCTAGCGCTGCAAGGCACCATAGTTTTTGCTGGTTTTTCACAGTTTTTGAACTCCGCTTGCTGTCATTTCATAGAACCCGTCATGGTTTCTACAGAATAAAATTGCTTTTAGGGTATAAAACTCCTTCCTGATCATGTGATGATCACATAGATGCCCAGTTTGTTACAGTACAGGCTTCAGAGTGGCGTCCTACATGTGCCCAATACATGACCAGGACTGATTTTTATCCCTTGAATTATACAACAAAGTAGAAAATTGTCTGCTCCCAGTGTCATGACTAGTGTTGAGCGAATCGAAGTATCCAAAGTGGACTTAGATCCAAATTTTAGGAAAAATTTGATTTGCCGGGAACCTGAATTTCCTTGAGCATTGTAGTAACAAATCAATTTTGCCTGAAATGGCGATAAAACAAAAAAATACACACTCACCTTATCCATTTGATAGTTTAGAGGCTGCCGTGGCAATCTTGATTGAAAATACTGTGCAAAATCTGGCTTATGGTGATGCCAGCTGGCGTGATGACGTCACGACATGAGATTTTGCACAGTGTCTTAAATCAAGATGGTCACGGCAGCCTCTACGCGATCAAATGGATGTTTTTGCTTTTTTTTTTGTTTTTTTTACTGGATTAATTCCTGAAAGCCCTCAGCGATTAACCTGGCATCTGCGAGGTTCAATGACTGGGACGGCACCATCGCAGTTCCCCGTCATTGTGCCCGCTACATACAAAGAAAGTAATTTGTCACAAAGTGAATTTCTTTGTGAAATTTGGTGAGGCAGCCAAATTGGATTTTCCATAACATTGCTCATCTCCTCTAGTCTTGACTTTATTATGACAGCTCCACTTTAATCAGTTGACAACTTTAGGTTTAGTTCTGTCTTAGCATAAGAAAAACTAGAGTAGCTGTCAGTAATACAATGATACAAGTCTGTCTGAAAGAGCTGTGCAGCGGCAGAAATAGCTCAAGCCAATCTGGAGCAAAGATTCCCTTGGACATAGGTTGTGTCTGGTAGTGAAGTTCTGCAGTCATAATAAATTATTAATATTAATATTAAAGAGGTCCTATCTCCTCTCCTGACTTGTCTGTTTTAGTAACTACTTCTATTCCCCATATAATAACAATTCTGAAGCATCTATTCTTATGACTTCATTTGGTGTCATTCATTTACTATCCCTGCTAGAAGTTATGAATAAATTCCTAGCAATCTGTGATGAAGGCCCAGATGAGTTTTACCGGTTGGGGTTAGTGTTGAGCGCGAATATTCAAATAGCGAATTTTTATTGCGAATATCGCAACTTCGAGAATTCGCGAATATTGCGAATATAGCGGTAAATATTCGCTATTTCGAATATTAGATTTTTTATTTTTAGCTGTTAATCCTTGTTGCTCTCTGGTTGTTTTCCCACTTTCCAAAAGCTTTTCTTACCTGTCCGGAGGATTCCTGGCTGACTTACCATGTGCATGGAACATCCCCATCCCAATGGGAATGCCTCCATGCTAAAATGTACTGTCGGATGTGAGAATTACGATCTCACAAATTTGATTAAGTTGCAATCGCAATGCGATTAATATAACCTGAATTATTCACATTGCGATATTCGTTATATTCTATCAATACAACCATTAGGAACTTAGCTCTAAGATCAATTCGCAATGCAATTATATGTTCGCTTCGCGAATTAAACTTAAAGCTGAGTTGCTATTGGTTGTATTGCTAGAATATAACAAAGATTGAGAATATAGTGCTATATTCGTGAATTCGTGATATTTGTCATCTTCGTTATATTCTAGCAATACAACCATTAGGAACTTAGCTCTAAGATCAATTCGCAATGCGAGTATATGTTCGCTTCGCAAATGAAACTTAGAGCTGAATTGCTAATGGTTGTTGATAGAATATAACGAAGAATGAGAATATAGTGATATATTCGTCAATTCGTGATATTCGTCATCTTCTTTATATTCTAGCAATACAACCATTAGGAATTGACTCTAAGCTTAATTCGCAATGCGAGTATATGTTCGCTTCTCGAATCAAACTTAGAGCTGAGTTGCTAATGGTTGTTGCTAGAATATAACGAAGATTGAGAATATAGTGCTATATTCGTTATATTCGTTATCTTCGTCAATTCTAGCAATACAAGTTACAACCATTAGGAACTCAGCTCTAAGTTAAATTTGCGATGCGAATATAAATTCGCGTAACGTTCGCAATATATAGAATAATGACGAATATTCGATTTCGGCGAAAATATGACGAATATTCAATCGAATATTCGCGAAATATCGCAAAATCGAATATGGCACCTCCCGCTCATCACTAGTTGGGGTGTGTCCCTGCACAGTCTGACACTATCGAAGCAGTGGTGTTAGTATCAGACTGTGCTAGGAAACACTACCAACTGGTAACTGGACCTTTATGGCAGATTACTAGCAATTCATTAATAAACTTCTATAAGAAATAAAAACAGAATGTAACTATTTTGAAAAAATAAATACAAAAAAATAGATGAATTCGTAAAAGTAAATGACATTAATGCTTAAGAAAATGTTTAGAAATCTGGGCCTCACTCCCCTTTTTTTCTAAAATTCATGTACCCACCTATCCTTTGGTTGAACTTGATGTTCTTTTGTCTTTTTTATCAGTATTAGCTATGCGAGTCAACCAAATCAATCTGATGATTTGATTCAGGTCACAATAAATTTGACTTCAATCAAAAATGAGCCAATTACAATTACCCTGAAAATTTGTGGATGGACATTGTGGAGTCTCCTAGTACTAAAGCTCTTTGACACCAAGCCAGTATTCTAAAAGTAACAGTGACATATATAACTATGGGTAACACATGGCAGCTAGTGGGAACAAACACTCTCTTAAAAGAAAAAAAAATGCAATGTAGGATATTTCACAAAGAAAAAGGTCTGGAAAATGTTTCCTTTTTGGCAGATAATGCCTGCCGTTGTGTATGCATACAACACCTGGGGCCATGTGGTCCTCCTTCATCATCTTTCCTGTTTTAAAAAATGTGTCTAAATAAAACTGCCAAGGATTCAGATTCAGAATTGACCCAAGTTTTGGAAAATTCAGGTTTCGATTTGCCCATCTCTAATTGTATTGTTTTCCTAAACTCTGGAGGAAAAAATTATAAATCAAGCAAAGCTGCTTCATATTTTTTTGACTACACAACATAACAATGAATATTTATTAGAAAAAAAGGTTCTATTACTATGTGCTAAAACTTTCTTATCACTTTCTATAATTTGTCAACATGAACTACTATCGTGAGTCAGGAAGGGGTGGCACAGATTGCGTTGTAAACAACCTCTCTGAACTTTTCTTCTCTTGACAAAGTATTGTCAAATATAACTGGTGGCAATTTTTCCTCTTCCTCTACTTATGTAATGATTGACAGAAACATGTGAGCTATCAAATGCTCTTCATTAAATCTTCATTTGTCGAGCTGTTGTGGCACAATTTAATCAATGGTCTTAGCTTTTATCATGTGGGGAGGATATCACTTCATGTTATGTCACTCTACGGAAATGGAATTGCAAGCAGTGAAATACACGAGACATATTTGAGAAGTCAACACTGCAAGAGCAGTAGGTAACTATCATGTGCCTATTGTTTCACCCAAAGTAGATAAACTAACATAACCATAAAATGAATTCTATCTCAACTGTGATGCAGAATTACATTGACCAAAAAAAATTAAAAAGGTTTGCATTAAAGGAATACTTCAGAAAAAACTGATACACCACAGCGGGCCTCTTTGCATCTATATCATGTACCATCCCATCAGGCCCTGCACTTGAATACAATATCTATGTTTTGCTCAAAGATTTTCTGAAACCATCAACTAGTATAGTGTTGAGCAAATCGAAGCTCACAAATTTCAGGGAAAATTAGATTCATGGCGCAGCCAAATTTCCTCGTGCTTCATGATATCAACTTTCCCTCAAATGGAGGTAAAAAAAAAATCATACTCCTCAATTTGCTTGGAAGAGTCCACCGCAGCCATGATTGAAGATTCTACGTACACGGAGACATATGACATCACCACACAGGCCAGCATGATGAAGTTCTTGCTGGATATTCAATCAAGATGACCACTGCGGAACTCTTCACAATCAAACAGATAAGGTGAACATAAATTTTTGTAACAGATTAAACCCTGACAGCCCTCAATGGTCATCTCAGATGCCGCGATCAGCGATGAATGCAGCATCTGAGGGGTTCAATGACAGGGAGCGGCACAATCGCCATTTCCTATCATCACAAAGCAAACTTCTTTGTGAAATTCAGCAAAGCAGCAAAATCTAATTTTTTAGAACTTTACTCATCTCTAATTATAACCATTTTTACCCAAGAACTACTTGATATAGAATGATTGTAGCTTTGAGGATTCAGAGATAGCAGTCACACCTGGGTCTTGATACCTGACTGGGTTTCAAAGACATCTCTATCACATATAAAGATGCCAGGATAAAGAACAGATGGTGGATGGAGGCTCTGCACCGAAGCTAAGTTCCATTTCCATTGCTATATACTGCAAACTGGTTTTAGTCGACCACAGACTCCTGAATGACCTTAAGCTGATCACATGGCCAGGGCAGATATTTATCATCTAGAAGTAACCAATTAAGGATTCCTTTCATTCCTAGCCAGCAGAGATCTTGAAAACTATAAGGAATTGACAAAGTACCATAAAATCTATTTACATTCCTACCTCTTTGGAAAGTTAATACCTTTATCCACTACAGATTTCTTGACAGATTTTTAGTTCCATCAAATATTTGTAACAGTCTCTGCTCCAGAAGTCAGGCAAACAGCCAGGAAATCGTTCTGGAGCAGAGAAGCAGATAGGCTTGAGAGCCAAACAGTGAAATGTGTTCTGTGTTTAAATCTTGCTCCGGAAAATCTTTTTGCCTATAATTGTACACACTTCCTGGTTACTATGTGTTTGTTTAGCTCTTTGTGCATATAGTGAGTATGCTTGTGTTTTTGACCAGGCTTATTTACCTGACTTGTCCTTGCTTGCTACTGTCTTTGACCTGGGACTGTTTAGTGACCATTATCTTACCTTTGCATATCTGTACCTCATGCCTCTTCTGGTTTCTGACTTGTCTTGTTTCTGACACTGCCGCTGAATACTAATTTAGCTTAAACTTTTGAACTTTCTGTTTCTGGCTCCAGCTAGTATGACTACTTGACCTACATGCTTCACTGGCCAGCAGCTACTACCAGTTGAGCATGAGATAGTCTGCATACTACTTGCATGGGCATCTCATGGCTATGTAGTTAGGTTTCAGATAGTGGGATCACTCATATTAGGGCAGCTATTCCTCAATAGGCAGGGCCCTTTAGTGATAGGGGTGTTTTTACGGATGAGGTATGGGAGGAAACACCAAGCAGACAACCAGGAGTGAGAGGACAAACAACTAGGCCTCAAAGCTAGGGAGAAGGAAAAGGTCACCTCCTAGGAAACCCCTAGAACTGGCCCTGACTCCTGTCAGTATGTATAGACCCGAAGGTGGGAAAATACATACGCCGGAATATAAACACCTTAGAAGCCCGGATATACCCTAGATGTAGTGAAAAGGGAAAGAGACAACTGGTTCCTTCCCAGGTGAATAAACCAGCGTCTCCCTGAGGACTAGTTAACAAGCACAAGGGGACAACCAAATACAAGCAAAACACACTTAACTTCAGCAGTGATGGATGAGCAGGAACACCAGAGATGAACTCACACCAGCTCTGCCAAACCCAAAAGAAGCTATGTACCACATAGTCAGAAGGGTGGGGTCAGACTATAAAGGGTAGAAGTGATGACCACTGAGCAACAGCTAAAATAAGGGAAGTGGTCATTAACCCTATCAACACTGAATCAAGACAAATCAAGGAGGCTGTTAGATTCCTCCACGCTCAGCCAATCTCCTTGATCTCCTGACATCAGTCACCTGACAGGTGTTGTAGTGGATGCATATGTTCCTGGATAGGTTACTTGTGTGTACAATTTTCCCACATTATGTATACTGGTCATATTCTTTATGAAGACCACCCCCTTGAAGACCACTCTATATGATTTAATTTCATCTCAAAACTTACACTTTATACAATCAATACCCATTTAAGTATAATGCATCTAGGGGGTTAAATACAATTTATAGGATTGGATTCAGCTATATTTTGAATTTTAGACTTTTATTGAATAATGACTTGCGAAAATGTTTTCCTATTAACATTTCACAAGATTTTATTTTCTTGACCATATCTTACTCATGCTTGCCCGCTTGGTCTTTGTACAATTACCCAGGCATTGATGTATGTTCTATGGGGTGGCCTCCTTGCACTGCATGGAAATCTGATTTAACTGTCAGATTCATTGCCAGCATGAAAAATGTTATACATCAGTAATGTGGACTAAGTTTATCTGAGGTGGCCTTGAGACGGGTTAGCTGGTGACCTGTGTTGTAACTCCAGCAGATAATTCTCCCTCATGTGCAGCGGATCCCCCGTTCTATTAGTTTCCACCATTCCTTATATCTTTTTTACCGTCTCTCTACCCTCTAGTCCTTACACGGCTGAACACATAGTTTAACATTGCTAACATTCTTGTAGCTCAATCACAGGAGACAGGGTATTGTGCAGTCACTTCAGAGATGATGTACTCTACAATTTGATGTTACAATGGCTTTATATTTCATTATCCTTCATGATATGTCCTAAGCTCTGCTTTAAAATGAGAAAGAGATAATGCACATTGTGACTCTTCATTCCCAAAAAGCTCTTTTTATGTCTTAAAGATACTCTTTTCAGAGTTGCGGGGGAGGACCTCACTGCCAGTGATCATAAATCAAAGTTCACTTGATGTCTTCACCGCCATTGTTATCATATCAATATGTATCCTACTCCATCTGTTACAATGTCAAGACAGCAGATAATGGATTGAAATAATCGGCGCTCATAAGTTTCCATGTACTTTTCTGTCTATGTTAAAATCTAAAATGAACGTCCACAGTTTAACACAATTATGTTATTTAGTTTCAAATTTATCTCATGATTAATTCCCTAATACATATTTATAATGGTCAGAGCTCTGTTTTAACCCTTTCAGACCACCATGCTATATGTACCGTGGAAGTCAGAATTTTAAAGATGGTGCCAGATGCCTGCTCTCCAGCTAAGTGGGTACTATGGCCACCGGTTTTCTGCTGTTTTTCACAGGAGACAGCAGGAGGCAAAGTCTATGATCGGCAATAATGCCAATCCTGGACTTTTAATCCCTCAGATGCCATGATCAATTGTGACTACAGCATCTCAAAGATCTTTTCCCAGGAGCACTGCACCCAAGGCTAGAACAGTACCCTGAGCCAAGATTGAGAGTGCTGTTCAGTTGCTATGGCAGCCTCAGGCCCTAAGCTTTAGGATGTAAGGCCTGCCATAGTGATGTTCCTATTGAGATATGCCTGGGGCAGGGCTCCATAGGAACATAATGAATCTCACATAGGCTGCAATAGTAAATCTTTGCAGTCTGTGGGACAGGTAATCAGATGATTGTATGTTTGAATCCCCTAAGGGGACATAATAAATGTGAAAAAAAGTTTTGAAAATATAAAAAATATAAGAATTGAAATCACCTCCTTTCCTCATCTTAAAAATAGTGAAAAATAAAGATCATATGCCTTGTTACTTAAAAATTCCTGAACTATTAAAATTAGAGATGAACGAAGTTTAGAAAAATTTGATTCGCCGAAGTTTGAAAAGAAATTCCTTTGTCATTAAGCGTTTTCCATTATATCAAGTGCGTGCAATTACAGGGAACAGCTATTGTGCGCCCCCATCATTTAACC
>JAKVIS010002137.1:0-25341 GCA_033119425.1 Bufotes viridis
GCCATGTTTTTGGACCGCTATAACGTATTTGTATATAAGTGTATGGCGTTGTATGGGGGCTTTTTTTTTATGGGCGATCTTAACTTTTAGTTGATACCATTATGGGGTGTGTAGGACTTTTTGATCACTTTTTATTTAATTTTTTGAGGAAATGAAGCGTCCAAAACGGCAAATCGGCCATTTGGGCGCTTTTTCCGTTTTTCTGTTTACCGTATGGGAAATATATTTTTATATTTTTATACTATGGGCGTTTTCACACATTGTGACACCCATGATGTGTATTTTTTTATTTTTTTATTATTTTATTTTAATTTTGGGGAAAGGGGGTGATTTAAATTTTTAGGTTTTTTTATTTATTTTTTTATTTTTTTATTTTTTTAAATTTTTTACACTTTTATATAGATCCCATAGGGACCTATATAAATCAGTTACCTGATTGCTTTATCATAAACTCCAATACACTTGTATTGGAGTTTATGAGCATTTATTACTTTCCTATGAAGCCCTATTGCTAACAAGGGCTCCATAGGAAATAGTAAGTGATAGCCTCATGCTGAATGAAAGGCTTGAGGCTATCCCTTACAGCGCTCCGATTCTCCCGATCACCACTAGGGGGAGCCGGAGCGCTGCCGAAAGTTTTACTTTCGGTTTTAGCGCGTGCAGATGCCTTGATCAGGATTGATCACGGCATCTGCAGGGTTAAATGATCGCGGTCGGCAGCGCTGCCGACCGCGATCATCAGCTGCGGGGGTCAGCTACAGGAATCAGCCGGACCCCCGCAGCGATGGTGCCCGCAGCGGCCAGGAGCGGGCGCCATCTTTAGGGACTGGACACATGACGTACCCATACGTCATGTGTCCTTAAGGAGTTAATGACCAGGCCACTTTTTACAATTCCGCACTACACTACTTTCACCGTTTATTACTCCGTCATACAAGTTACCACCCAAATGAATTTTACCTCCTTTTCTTCTCACTAATAGAGCTTTCATTTGGTGGTATTTCATTGCTGCTGACATTTTTACTTTTTTTGCTATTAATCAAAAATGACCGAAATTTTTGCTAAAAAATGACATTTTTCACTTTCTGTTGTAAAATTCTTCAAAAAAAACTACATTTCTATATAAATTTTTCTCTAAATTTATTGTTCTACATGTCTTTGATAAAAAAAAATCCAATAAGTGTATATTTATTGGTTTGGGTAAAAGTTATAGCGTTTACAAATTATGGTGCAAAAAAGTGAATTTCAGCATTTTGAAGCAGCTCTGACTTTCTGAGCGCCTGTCATGTTTCTTCAGGTGCTAGAATGTCAGGATAGTATAAACACCCCCAAATGACACCATTTTAGAACACAACAATAGCTGATCTCAGGGAGACCAGCTACAAAAAACACCGCGGAGCCTCACTTAAGAGTCTCAACACAGCAATCCGAAGTGCAAAGTTCCCTGGGAAACAGGAATATGCAAAACAAATGTGGAGCCCCTGTTATGGGTCTACAACACAATGAAAGCCAGATATCCCTCAAAGGAAGGAAAACCAAGCAAAGGGGTGTCTCCATTACAGAGATCACCAAATCCACCATATTAAGTGGCCCCTATGTCAAGATCCCACTTTTTTACAAGCTTTAAGGATGTGACAGGGAAAACCTAAGCTAGGTATCCATCCACAGACAGCTGTTTCAGGGTGTTGCCCCTCATCAGTGTGGAGTAGGATTCGGGCTAACCGGGAGCAATGCCTCGGAGACTACTCAAACACAACAATAGCTGATCTCAGGGAGACCAGCTACAAAAGCACCGCGGAGCCTCACTTAAGAGTCTCAACACAGCAATCCGAAGTGCAAAGTTCCCTGGGAAACAGGAATATGCAAAACAAATGTGGAGCCCCAGTTATGGGTCTACAACACAATGAAAGCCAGATATCCCTCAAAGGAAGGAAAACTAAGCAAAGGGTGTCTCCATTACAGAGATCACCAAATCCACCATATTAAGTGGCCCCTATGTCAAGATCCCACTTTTTACAAGCTTTAAGGATGTGACAGGGAAAACCTAAGCTAGGTATCCATCCACAGACAGCTGTTTCAGGGTGTTGCCCCTCATCAGTGTGGAGTAGGATTCGGGCTAACCGGGAGCAATGCCTCGGAGACTACTCAAACACAACAATAGCTGATCTCAGGGAGACCAGCTGCAAAAAACACCGCGGAGCCTCACTTAAGAGTCTCAACACAGCAATCCGAAGTGCAAAGTTCCCTGGGAAACAGGAATATGCAAAACAAATGTGGAGCCCCAGTTATGGGTCTACAACACAATGAAAGCCAGATATCCCTCAAAGGAAGGAAAACCAAGCAAAGGGGTGTCTCCATTACAGAGATCACCAAATCCACCATTTTAAGTGGCCCCTATGTCAAGATCCCACTTTTTTACAAGCTTTAAAGATGTGACAGGGAAAACCTAAGCTAGGTATCCATCCACAGACAGCTGTTTCAGGGTGTTGCCCCTCATCAGTGTAGAGTAGGATTCGGGCTAACCGGGAGCAATGCCTCGGAGACTACTCAAACACAACAATAGCTGATCTCAGGGAGACCAGCTACAAAAAACACCGCGGAGCCTCACTTAAGAGTCTCAACACAGCAATCCGAAGTGCAAAGTTCCCTGGGAAACAGGAATATGCAAAACAAATGTGGAGCCCCAGTTATGGGTCTACAACACAATGAAAGCCAGATATCCCTCAAAGGAAGGAAAACCAAGCAAAGGGGTGTCTCCATTACAGAGATCACCAAATCCACCATATTAAGTGGCCCCTATGTCAAGATCCCACTTTTTACAAGCTTTAAGGATGTGACAGGGAAAACCTAAGCTAGGTATCCATCCACAGACAGCTGTTTCAGGGTGTTGCCCCTCATCAGTGTGGAGTAGGATTCAGGCTAACCGGGAGCAATGCCTCGGAGACTACTCAAACACAACAATAGCTGATCTCAGGGAGACCAGCTACAAAACACCGCGGAGCCTCACTTAAGAGTCTCAACACAGCAATCCGAAGTGCAAAGTTCCCTGGGAAACAGGAATATGCAAAACAAATGTGGAGCCCCAGTTATGGGTCTACAACACAATGAAAGCCAGATATCCCTCAAAGGAAGGAAAACCAAGCAAAGGGTGTCTCCATTACAGAGATCACCAAATCCACCATATTAAGTGGCCCCTATGTCAAGATCCCACTTTTTTACAAGCTTTAAGGATGTGACAGGGAAAACCTAAGCTAGGTATCCATCCACAGACAGCTGTTTCAGGGTGTTGCCCCTCATCAGTGTGGAGTAGGATTCGGGCTAACCGGGAGCAATGCCTCGGAGACTACTCAAACACAACAATAGCTGATCTCAGGGAGACCAGCTACAAAAAACACCGCGGAGCCTCACTTAAGAGTCTCAACACAGCAATCCGAAGTGCAAAGTTCCCTGGGAAACAGGAATATGCAAAACAAATGTGGAGCCCCAGTTATGGGTCTACAACACAATGAAAGCCAGATATCCTTCAAAGGAAGGAAAACCATTTTAGAAAGAAGACACCCCAAAGTATTTACGGAGGGGCATGGTGAGTTCATGTATCATTTCATATTTTTTCACAAGTTAGCGGAAAATGACACTTTCTGAGGAAAAAATAAAAAATAATAAAGTTTCCATTTCTGCTAACTTCTGGCAAAAAAAATAAAATCTCAGACGGGCTCACTATGCCCCTCAGTGAATACCTTGGGGTGTCTACTTTCCGAAATGGGGTCATTTGTGGGGTGTGTTTACTGTTCTGGCATTTTGGGCGGGGCTAAATTGTGAGCAGCCATGTAAAAGCTAAAGGTACTCGTTGGAATTTGGGCCCCTTTGCGCATCTTGGCTGTAAAAAAGTGTCACTCATGTGGTATCGCCGTACTCAGGAGAAGTAGGGCAATGTGTTTTGGGGTGTATTTTTACATATACCCATGTTGGGTGAGAGAAATATCTCTGTAAAATGACAACTTTGTATAAAAAAAATTAAAAAGTTGTCATTTACAGAGATATTTCTCACACAAAGTATGGGTATATATAAAAATACACCCCAAAACACATTGCCCTACTTCTCCTGAGTACGGCGATACCACATGAGTGACACTTTTTTGCAGCCTGGGTGCGCAAAGGGGCCCTAATTCCAATGAGTACCTTTAGGATTTCACAGGGCATTTTTACGCATTTGGATTCCTGACTTCTTCTCACGCTTTAGGGGCCCCTAAAATGCCAGGGCAGTATAAATACCCCACATGTGACCCCATTTTAGAAAGAAGACACCCCAAGGTATTCCGTAAGGGGTATGGTGAGTTCATGTAAAATTTAATTTTTTGTCACAAGTTAGTGGAATATGAGACTTTGTAAAAAGCAAAATAAAAATAAAATATATATCAATATATCAATTGTATGCAATTTTTGCTGGGGATAGCCGTTCGCTGCGAACCACATGCGGAGGAACTGCCCCCCCAGTTAGAAACACGCCACAGTGTTTGGGGTCTGGAGCAGTCCCACCCATTTAGGCCACGTTTATTTTTGTGATTCTTGTTTTATATGTATTGAATGTGCCATTGCATATGGCTTGTAAACATTCTGTTGCACCTGGAAGCCGGTGTCACATGGTCTGTTGTAGGTGTAGCTTGCGGCCTCATGTGTTCCCCATTGCATTGTTGGTCCTGCAGTGCAGGTGAGTGGGATGGGGCTGTAGGCTACTTAATACCTGTTCAGACCTTGTTCACACACCATAGGTAGTCTAGTGGTAGGACCCCATGTCATGCTGAGATACCGTGTAGTGGTGCCTAAAGGGGCTCCGATATGTTCCTGATTGGAAATATTGGCGAATCTCTCAGCTTTTAACACCAGAGTGAGGGATTAGCCAGTGTTGTCAGTTGCTTATCCATGTGGTGCATCTTTTTTCTGTGAGTTATATATCAATTTCCGCTAACTTGTGCCAAAAAAAAAAAATTTCTGTGAACTCTCCATGCCCCTCACAGAATACCTTGGGGTGTCTTCTTTCCAAAATGGGGTCACTTGTGGGGTATTTATACTGCCCTGGCATTTTAGGGAACCTAAAGCGTGAGAAGAAAAATGCGTAAAAATGCCCTCCTAAAAGTTACTCATTGGTTTTAGGGCCCCTTTGCGCATCTTGGCTGCAAAAAAGTGGCACACATGTGGTATCACCGTACTCAGGAGAAGTAGGGCAATGTGTTTTGGGGTGTATTTTTATATATACCCGTACTTTGTGAGAGAAATATCGCTGTAAACGACAACTTTTTAAATTTTTTTATTCAAAGTTGTCAATTTACAGAGATATTTCTCTCACCCAGCATGGGTATATGTAAAAATACACCCCAAACCACATTGCCCTACTTCTCCCAAGTACGGCGATACCACATGTGTGCCACTTTTTTGCAGCCAAGATGCGCAAAGGGGCCCAAATTCCAATGAGTACCTTTTAGGAGGGCATTTTTACGCATTTTTCTTCTCACGCTTTAGGGCCCCTAAAATACCAGGGCAGTATAAATACCACACATGTGACCCCATTTTGGAAAGAAGACAGCCCAAGGTATTCCATGAGGGGCATGGCGAGTTGATAGAAATTTTTTTTTTTTTGGCACAAGTTAGTGGAAATTGATTTTTTTATTGTTTTTTCTCACAAAGTCTCCCTTTCCGCTAACTTTTGACAAAAAGTTTAATTTTTCATGGACTCACTATGCCCCTCAGCGAATACCTTGGGGTGTCTTCTTTCCAAAATGGGGTCACATGTGGGGTATTTATACTGCCCTGGCATTTTAGGGGCCCTAAAGCGTGAGAAGAAAAATGCGTAAAAATGCCCTCCTAAAAGTTACTCATTGGTTTTAGGGCCCCTTTGCGCATCTTGGCTGCAAAAAAGTGGCACACATGTGGTATCGCCGTACTCAGGAGAAGTAGAGCAATGTGGTTTGGGGTGTATTTTTACATATACCCATGCTGGGTGAGAGAAATATCTCTGTAAATTGACAACTTTGAATAAAAAAATTTAAAAAGTTGTCATTTACAGAGATATTTCTCACACACAGCATGGGAATATATAAAATACACCTCAAAACACATTGCCCTACTTCTCCTGAGTACGGCGATACCACATGAGTGACACTTTTGCAGCCAAGATGCGCAAAGGGCCCAAATTCCAATGAGTACCTTTAGGATTTCACAGGGCATTTTTACGCATTTGGATTCTCACGCTTTAGGACTCCTAAATGCCAGGGCAGTATAATACCACAAGTGACCCCATTGTGAAGAAGACACTCAATGTATCCGTGAGGGCATGGCGAGTTCACATAAAAAAAAATTTTTGGGCACAAGTTAGCGGAAATTGATTTTTTCTTTCTTACAAAGTCTCATATTCCACTAACTTGTGACAAAAAATAAAATTTTACATGAACTCGCCATACCCCTCACGGAATACCTTGGGGTGTCTTCTTTCTAAAATGGGGTCACATGTGGGGTGTTTGTACTGCCCTGGCATTTTAGGGGTCTCCGCAATCATTACACGTATGGCCAGCATTAGGAGTTTCTGAGATTCTCCTTATATTGAGCATACGGGTAATGAGATTTTTTTTTTCCGTTCAGCCTCTGGGCTGAAAAAAAAAAAAAAATGAACGGCACAGATTTTTTCATTCGCATCAATCAATGTGGATGAAAAAATCTCTGCCAAAATCAGTGACTGCGGTGCGGTGGGCTGGGCGCTAGCTACCTAACAAGTAGCTAACTAACTGGCGGTGATAAGGGACCCTTATTGCCCATTCTCACGTCCGCAATTCGGTTTGCGGAACGGAATTGCGGACCCATTCATTTTTATGGGGACAGACTTTGTCCCGCTCGGATCCGGAATTACGGATCTGCGCTTCCGGGTCTGCACTTCCGTTCCGCAAAAATATAGAACATGTCCTATTCTTGTCCGCAATTGCGGACAAGAAAAAGCATTTTCGATATAGTTCTGGCAATGTGCGGATCTGCAAAATGCGGAAAGCACATTGCCGGTGTCCGTGTTTTGAGGATCTGTGGATCCGCAGATCCGGATCCGATCCCGGATCCGTGAATCCACGGATCCGCAAAACACATATGGATGTCTGAATGGAGCCTTACAAGGGGTGTGATCAATGACAGGGGGGTGATCAGGGGGTCTAGATGGGGTGATCAAGGGGTTAATAGGTGAGGGGGGGGGGTGGGGGGTTAGTGTAGTGTTTGGTGCAACTTTACATAGTTACCTGGTCCTCTGGTGGTCGATCCCAGCAAATGGGACCACCAGAGGACCAGGTAGCAGGTATATCAGACGCTGTTCACAAAACAGCGTCTGATATACTTGTTTGATGCGATTTATATCGCATCTACAGCCTGCCAGCGATAGATCATCGCTGGCAGGCTGTAGTTCAACTCCTGAGACGCGAGATACTGTGAACGCGCGCCCCAGAACAGCCCGACCGCCGCGAGAACGCAGTTGTGCGTTAGGCGGTCGGGAAGTGGTTAAAAACAAAAAAGAATTTAATGACATTAAATATATATATATAACATGTAATAACATTTGGAAAGTCCCTGCGCAGACGGGCTCTTCATCCTTCTCTCTCGTCATGTTGACATCCGCTTCGGAGCATGCCTGTTAAAAACAAATGCTTTTGAATAAAAGATCCGAGTCCAGCGAGTCACCCCTCGTCACCAGAGTCCCATTACCAGAAATTGCATTCGGCCCCGTCTCCGATTAAAAACCATCATTGTGGATCAGGGACAAGTAGATAGGGAATAGTCAGAAAAGTGCATTTACACCATCAGATTATATGACCAATTTCTGTCCAATTAGACCAATAATTCCTGTGTGTAACAAAAGATCCGTGTAAATGTCCCCTTAGGCTGGTTTCACACGAGCAGATGCCACACATGACATCCGCTCCGTGAATGAGAGCCGAGACCGGCAGCAGACAGAAGCACGGAGCGTTAACATGACGGATAATGCTCTGTTCCTCTCTATGATCTTTTTACTACAAAATCACATAGTTTGAGGAAGGCTCATTACATTGAGCCGAAATGCCGCGTCACATCATCTTGCTCTATGTGACCAATAAAAGCAAGTAACCTGAAGTTGGTGAGTGCCGGTCCTTTTATTCTATATTCGTGTGGAGTTTCTTCCGAGACAGAGCATCGGAGTGCCGACTGATTCCTACATTGAGATAAAGTTGTCACAGAGAGGCCTCGGAACGTTATCAATCATGTTACCGCTCCACGCTTCTGAGGTAGGTCTTGGCTATCACTCACGAAGCGGCGCATGGCATCCGCTCGTGTGAAACCAGCCTTGGCCTACTTTCACACTTGTCATAGTTTTATTTCGGCTGCCTCTCGGCATGGTTTGCCATTCCGGCCCCAGAAATCCGCCCCGCTCCCATGATAGTCAATGGGGCCAGAGCGGTAGTCTGGGGCCACACGTACACTAGTGGCAGGACGGATTCGACAGGCCGTTCACCCGCCGGAGGTCCCTGCTGCTAGTGTGAAAGTAGCCTCAGTTATTGGGCAACAAATGTTCATATGAATGCTCGTCGTCCGCTAATCGGGCCGTGTAAGAGGTTCTTCAATCAATTGACGAACAACTGCTAACTTTGTGCATGTACTTACTGTACACTGTAAAATGCAAATGCTGCAGTGATCAGGTGTCAGACCCCCGCCGATCTGGAGGGAATGGGTTAGGTTGAACATTTGGCATGTGGGTGACATTTTAATTTTTACTTCAGGCAGCAGATAGGCTAGAATCGCCCACCGCTGTGGCTTTGCTGAATAGCAGGGTTCACATTCCCAGCACAGCTAAGCATAGATGGTGGCTGCGGTGACTGGAAATCCCACACCACATTCACAGCACTGTGTGAATCCAGCCCATGGGTGTGCACACACGTTGCAGAAACGCTATAGATTTTGCTGGTCCCAACGTAAGTCTATCAGCAGGTCAAAATCTGCAGCGTTTCTGCAACGTGTGTTCACACCCTAAGGCCTCAAGCACACGGCCGTTGTGGATCCATTCATTGGGGACTGCAATCAATGTCCATGCCGCAGCCATGATGGATCCGCACCAGATGCCAGTGTGAAAGTAGCCTAAGACTTCTGCTGAAACAAGCATTTACTAACAGATACATTATATTGCCATCTTCCATCTCAGAGTAACGCGCCCTTTCAACCTAAGGCCTCTTGCAGACGAGCATATGCTGCCCGTGGACATATTTCAGTGGCATCGCTCCTGTGAACTGCAGTGCACAGCATCACAGGTGTCTATGATGGTGTGCGCTACCAGACACCGCGGGGTTACTGTCCCGTACTCGTAGGATTACACTCCTCGTCAAGAAGCCTAACTAGCATCCCACAGATACTAAGCCGGAATATCCTAAAGTGTCCCACAGTTACCCAATGTACACATCTCACCATCATGCCAGCGCCCCATCTGCACCCACCATATCCACATTCCCAAACACACACACACATCCCCCACACACACACCCGTTAACCCCCCCACACACACTTCCCCCCATGTTCACCTCCCCACACACATTCCCCCCCCATGTAAACCCCCCCCACGTTCACTTCCCCCCAACGCACACTTCCCCCCATGTTTATCCCCCCAACACACACTCCCCCCCACACACATTCCCCCCATGTAAACCCCCCCACACACACTCCCCCCCACGTTCACTTCCCCCCAACGCACACTTCCCCCCATGTTTATCCCCCCAACACACACTCCAACCCCCACACACACTCCCCCCCATAAAATGCCAGGGCAGTATAAATACCCCACATGTGACCCCATTTTGGAAAGAAGACACCCCAAGGTATTCGCTGAGGGGCATAGTGAGTCCATGAAAAATTAAACTTTTAGTCAAAACTTAGCGGAAAGGAAGACTTTGTGAGAAAAAAACAATAAAAAATCAATGCCCCTCATGGAATACCTTGGGGTGTCTTCTTTCTAAAATGGGGTCACTATACTGCCCTGGCATTTTAGGGGCCCGAAAACGTGAGAAGAAAAATGCGTAAAAATGACCTGTGAAATCCTAAGGCCTCATTCACACGACCGTATGAACGGATCCGCATCCGATCCGCAATTTTGCGGAATGTATGCGGATCCATTCATTTCTATGGGCTCCTCAAAGATGCGGACAGTACACCGTGTGCTGTCCGCATCCGTTGTTCCGTTGAATTTATCCGCAAAACAAAACTCACTTGTCCTATACTTGTCCGCATAAAACGGTCCGTGGCCTAATACAAGTCAATGGATCCGCAAATATGCGGATTCCAACGGAATTGTTTCCGTATGTCATCCGCATTTTTGCGGATGGATGTCTGCATTTTTTTGGCTCTGCCCCAAAATCAAAATTGATACATATCCAGACAGATCCAGACAGATCTGTCTGGATTGATCAGACTGGTTAAATTCTGCCATTAGAGAAGGACCATGTCATATTCTGTGGAAAGACTGATTGTCCTTGTTCAGGAGCGTGGGGAGCTATGGGACACAAGAAGCGATCTGTACCATGATCGGAACCGTGTTGACCAAGGCTGGGCTGAAATTGGCGAGATCCTAATGCCAGATGAATGGGCGAAAGGAGACGCAAAAGCCAGAAAAAGGATGGGTAAGTTTACACTTTACCTCATGTCACTTTATTCCTGTGTCCTCCTCTTACTGTCTAGCATGGTCTGCATGCCCTGGAAAGTTTGCCAACTTTTCAGAGCATGCAGCTCATCTTTAAAAGTGCACGAGCATGATGTCACTTTATACTGTATGTATATGTATCTGTATGTATGTAACCTAATTAAATATCTATCTAAACTTTTTGGCTTTACAGTTAAAAGTCTGAAGACACGCTGGCACTCTTGTCGCGACCAGTTTCGTCGGGAAGAGACGGCACGCAAAGGACGAAGTGGCGATGCGGGCGGCAAACCCAAAAAGCCATATATATACACCAAGCATCTTCAATTTCTGAAGCCCATATTTGAGTTGCGGCCGTAAGTGAATATACATATATTTTGAAATTGAAATTAATATTAATTTTTACACATCATTAATTCGTTTTTTATTTTCACAGAACGGTGGACAGTCTGGAAGAAGAGGGGCAAGTCAACCTTCTCCTCTAAGTCAACCCGTCCGTATGTCCCCAGCGGAACCGTCCTCACCGGTGCCATCACCTCCCATGGCTGTGACACCACCGCCCCACATAACCACAACACCACCACATGTGGGAGCGCCAAGGCCACGTCGAAAACGAAGGGCCACGCCTCCTCCTCAGCCTGTTTCGGGACAAGCAACTCGAGACGTTGTGGATAGCAGGGTTCTCGATTTCTTGTCCCGAAACAGGCCTGAATGTGAGGAGGATTCTATTATGTTGGGCTTAGGCCCTTTTCTAAAAAGGGTACCTCAAAACAGGCAACACATGTGCATTGCCTCCATAACCGCAGTTTTAGAACTGTACTCTGGTCCCCAAATGCCCATGGCGACTTATAATTTTTAAATGAGGAACGGAAAAAACTTCATGTGCCTCAACCATCTGTCTCGCAACCACCCTTACCATCGTTTCCAAGCCAGCAACATCATTTCGGTGGAAGGATGTATGGCCCTTCAATTCCCCAGCTCGGTCATACACTGAGGCCTCTGCTTCTTCAACTGAACCCTATTCATTCACCCGTGATCTTTGTGATTTATAATATTATTTTATTGTTACCTTTTTTGATATATTTTTTAGTAAAATTTGTGTCAAAAAATTTTTTTTCCAGAGCTTTTTTATCTCAAACACTTACAACACTTTATAATCACACACATATGTATGTCTTTGTCATGTTACATTTGTGATCAAATCACATGTGTAATATGAGTTTTATTTAAAAATGTTTAGAGTGCTTCTAAGGGCCCTTTCACATCTGCGTTGTGAGGATCCGGTGTGAAAATCTGTCTCGGGACATGGTCACCGTATCCGTCAAAAACGCAACAGACATGAAATCATAGGAAGACTAATCAGTCTTCAATACGATTTCAATGTTACCATGGCAGATCGGATGCCTCAAGTCACAGTTGACATGGAAATAGTAGCATGGAGAAAGTACTTATCGTTCTATGCGGGCAGCTGGCAAATTTATCAGAAATCTAAACGTACCAGGCTCCCCGCTCCCTGCTACTATTTCCATGGGAGCTGGGACTATTTGTCCAGGCTGCCATGGTAACCATAATAAAATAAAAAGCCCAACGTGTGATCCGGCAATGTGCCGAAATCTGTACCCGTCAATGCTGAAAAATGAAAAACAAACAAACACCAAACTTATTTTATTTAATAATGGCGCCAAACATTTGGAGGTAATTCAAATACGTGAATGGTGATCGATGAGGAATTAGTCAGTTTTAATGAAAATCATAAGAAAAATTATGATTTTTTTAAAACCTAAGCTCACAACCCACGTCAAGGGTCCTCATCATCTTGTGAGTCCCTATCTAAACTAAAACCATGGGACCTAACTAACTAAAAAATTAAATTTGATTAAATTTGGAATACCATTACCACAGATTTATCTCCGAGTACCACGAATGCTGTTCAGCTGCCACGATAATGCACCCTCTGGACTTATGAAGTAATCCGCAAAGAGTTCTCGAACTGCTAGTCCAGCAGATCCAGGCCGTCCTTGCGGATTATGGTCTAAACCAACAGATGTTGTTGTTGGAAAAGGGGCCACTTCAGGTTCAGAGGGTACATCATGAATCCTGGTGAAGTTGTGTAAAATCACACATGCCTGTATCACCAAGGTGGCATTTTGCGGACTCATTTGCAAGGATGACATGAACACTCTCCATTTATTGGAGAGTATTCAAAGCACATTCAACATATCGACGTGCACGAGACAGACGATAATTGAATATGCGCTTTCGGTCATCCAAATTGCGTCTTGGAAATGCTCGCATTACATGAGGAGATAATGCAAAGCCTTCGTCTGCCACGATTACAAATGGAGCGGCTGAAGCAGAAGATCCGGGTAGTCGTCTGGGCTCTGGCAAGGCAAGTTGGTTGGCACGAAGCCGTTCACCCATTCTAGAAGAACAGAAGATGCGGGCGTCTGCTGTGCTTCCATAGGCTCCAATATCAACAATAATAAATCTATAATTACTGTCAACTAATGCCAACAGCACTATAGAAAAATATTGTTTATAATTAAAATATTGGGACCCTGAGTGAGGCGGTTTCTTAACACGAATGTGTTTGCCATCCAATGCCCCAATGCAGTTGGGAAACTGCGAAGATTGATAAAACCCATCAGCAATTTGGAGCCAATCATCTGCTGTGGGGGTGGGCATCACCGCTTCACGGAGTCGCTGCCATATAAGTTGACAGGTGTGACAGACGATTCCGGATATGGTTGAGATTCCCAGCAAGTACTCATAATGCAAGGAGGCAAAAGAGTTTCCAGTTGCAAGGAACCTGTGGAGAGAAAAAGAAAAAAAAGAGCAATCAATGATGGATTCAAAGTGACTAAAAAAAAAAAAAAAAAACCTACCTCAAGGTGAGAAGAAGTCGTTCTTCAGGTGAAATGCTGCGCCTCATAGTGGTGTCCTGGAAAGTGAGTCCAGAACGGAGAGACGCAAGCAGGATATCAAAGGTAGCAACCGACATACGGCAATAACCCTGAAATTTCTCAGGATTATGCCGTAAGTCGAAATACAAAGTGTGAAATTGGCCCTTCTGTAGGCGCTGAGAGACAATGGGATGAACCCACCACCTCCTTCTTCTCGGCTCTTCAGACAGCATAGCAGGCTGCCGTCCGAATCTCCGTGAAATGAGCCAGTACAGAAGAACCTCATTCACCTGCTTAGTAGCCATGACACACTAAGAATAGTCTGAAACAGATGCTGACCAAGCACAAGTCTCACACAGCTCTCCGTGCAGTCAAAGCCAGACAAAATGGCTGAAATGTTCTGTGACAGGATTTTTTTATACACATCTCCTTTTTTTTTTAAATTTCTACCATCATAACTTTATAAAAAAATACAATTTACACCTTCCGTTTTTTTGCGGATCCGCAAAAAAAGGAACATATTTTGCAGGATCCGTTCCGTTTTTTTGCGGATCCGTAAAAAAACGGACATGTGTCCAGAAGAACTTACTGAAGCCATACGGCCGTCTGAATGAGGCCTAAAGGTAATCATTGGAATTTGAGCCCCTTTGCACATCTTGGCTGCAAAAAAGTGTCACACATGTGGTATCGCCGTACTCAGGAGAAGTAGGGCAATGTGTTTTGGGGTGTATTTTTACATATACCCGTGCTGGGTGAGAGAAATATCTCTGTAAATTGACAACTTTGAATAAAAAAATGTAAAAAGTTTTCGTTTACAGCGATATTTCTCACACAAAGTATGGGTATATATAAAAATACACCCCAAAACACATTGCCCTACTTCTCCTGAGTACAGCGATACCACATGTGTCCCACTTTTTTGCAGCCAAGATGCGCAAAGGGGCCCTAAAACCAATGAGTACCTCTAGGATTTCACAGGGCATTTTTACGCATTTGGATTCTCACGCTTTAGGGACCCTAAAATGCCAGGGCAGTATAAATACCCCACAGGTGACCCCGTTTTGGAAAGAAGACACCCCAAGGTATTCTGTGAGGGGAGTGGAAGTTGATATTTTTTATTTTGTTTTTTACAAAGTCTCATATTCCACTAACTTGTGACAAAAAATAAAATTTTACATGAACTCACCATACCCCTCACGGAATACCTTGGGGTGTCTTCTTTCCACAATGGGGTCACTTGTGCGGTATTTATACTGCCCTGGCATTTTAGGGGCCCCTAAAGCGTGAGAAGAAGTCTGGAATCCAAATGCATAAAAATGCCCTGTGAAATCTAAAGGTACTCATTGGAATTAGGGCCCTTTGCACTCAGGCTGCAAAAGTGTCACTCATGTGGTATCGCCGTACTCAGGAGAAGTAGGGCAATGTGTTTTGGGGTGTATTTTTATATATACCCATACTTTGTGTGAGAAATATCTCTGTAAACAACAACTTTTTAATTTTTTTTATACAAAGTTGTCAGTTTACAGAGATATTTCTCTCACCCAACATGGGTATATGTAAAAATACACCCCAAAACACATTGCCCTACTTCTCCTGAGTACGGCGATACCACATGAGTGACACTTTTTGCAGCCTAGATGCGCAAAGGGGCCCAAATCCAACGAGTACCTTTAGGTTTTACATGGCATGCTCACAATTTAGCTCCTAGGGCCCTAAAATGCCAGAACAGTATAACACACCCCACAGACGACCCCATTTTGGAAAGTAGACACCCCAAGGTATTCACTGAGGGCATAGTGAGTCCGTCTGAGATTTTTTTTTGCCAGAAGTTAGCAGAAATGCAAACTTTAGTATATTTTGTTTTCTCAGAAAGTGTAATTTTCTACTAACTTGTGACAAAAATGAAATGATACATGAACTCACCATACCCCTCATGGAATACCTTGGGGTGTCTTCTTTCCACAATGGGGTCACTTGTGCGGTATTTATACTGCCCTGGCATTTTAGGGGCCCCTAAAGCGTGAGAAGAAGTCTGGAATCCAAATGCATAAAAATGCCCTGTGAAATCTAAAGGTACTCATTGGAATTAGGGCCCCTTTGCGCTCAGGCTGCATAAAGTGTCACTCATGTGGTATCGCCGTACTCAGGAGAAGTAGGGCAATGTGTTTTGGGGTGTATTTTTATATATACCCATACTTTGTGTGAGAAATATCTCTGTAAACAACAACTTTTTAAATTTTTTTTATACAAAGTTGTCAGTTTACAGAGATTTTCTCTCACCCAACATGGGTATATGTAAAAATACACCCCAAAACACATTGCCCTACTTCTCCTGAGTACGGCGATACCACATGAGTGACACTTTTTTGCAGCCTGGGTGCGCAAAGGGGCCCAAATTCCAACGAGTACCTTTAGGTTTTACATGGCTGCTCACAATTTAGCCCCGCCCAAAATGCCAGAACAGTAAACACACCCCACAGACGACCCCATTTCGGAAAGTAGACACCCCAAGGTATTCACTGAGGGGCATAGTAAGTCCGTCTGAGATTTTTTTTTTTTTGCCAGAAGTTAGCAGAAATGCAAACTTTAGTATATTTTTTTCCTCAGAAAGTGTAATTTTCTGCTAACTTGTGAAAAAAAATGAAATGATACATGAACTCACCATGCCCCTCCGCGAATACTTTGGGGTGTCTTTTTTCTAAAATGGTGTCATTAGGGGGTTATTTATACTATCCTGGCATTCTAGCACCTGAAGAAACATGACAGGTGCTCAGAAAGTCAGAGCTGCTTCAAAATGCCGAAATTCACTTTTTTGCACCATAGTTTGTAAACGCTATAACTTTTACCCAAACCAATAAATATACACTTTTTGGATTTTTTTTTATCAAAGACATGTAGAACAATAAATTTAGAGAAAAATTTATATAGAAATGTCGTTTTTTTTTTTTAATTTTACAACAGAAAGCGAAAAATGTCATTTTTTGGCAAAAATGTCATTAAATTTTATTTAATAGCAAAAAAAGGAAAAATGTCAGCAACAATGAAATACCACCAAATGAAAGGTCTATTAGTGAGAAGAAAAGGAGGCAAAATTCATTTGGGTGGTAAGTTGCATGACGGAGCAATAAACGGTGAAAGTAGCGTAGTGCAGAATTGTAAAAAGTGGCCTGGTCATTAAGGGTGTTTAAGCTAGGGGGGCTGAAGTGGTTAAAGAGGACCTTTCACTGGTCCACAGTTTACCTGTAAGAAATATTAATGCATACAATGTGCGGTCATGTGATTGAGCACATGATGGCGTTTTGACTGAGCATGCGCGGACAATAGCAGGCGCCATTTTGGTTCCTGGCGCATACCTCACTAGAGCGCTCGCGATACGGCCAGGTGGAACTGGGACTCCAATCAATATAGGAGTTTTCCCCCCCACGTGATCGTGATTGCACTTTATTATTTCTTCTGATCCTTGTTATGGGCATTTTACCCACATAAATTTACACTTTTGCAATTGTATAGATGTTGGACTATGTTTGTTAGTAACTCTTTGGTGCATATATGATTTCCCTGTCAGTGAGGTTGCACATGATATGTCATTTTGATTGCACTTTAATACATATATGGTTATCTCTTGGTAGTATGTGCGGTGGTTATAGGTAGGACATTTTCCTATTTACCACTGTACATATAATCAATAAGGTCTGATATCACTTTTCCTAGGATATACCACATTCTGTGATATTATTGTACTCAGCTAGTACAGGCTCCAACCAACTACATCTTCCAGTGGTCCCACTTTTCATGTACTGTGTGGATTTTTATGTGCTTTTATGAAATTTTTGATGTAACAATAAAGATATATATTTTTAACATAATTAGTTCTGATCATTATTTTTGGGCATACGCATTTATTCAATAGGTGGTATGGATTGATCATATGGCCCATATAGGTCTGTTTGTAAGTTAGAAATATAATATATCACTTAAACAAAATGAATGCAAGGCTCTTACTAATGTATTGGGATTATCTATATTGCTTCCTTTGCTGGCTTGATTCAATTTTCAATTACATTATACACTGCTCGTATCCAGGCGTCACGACCATCCTGCAATTCATCAGCGGTGGTCGTGCTTGCACACCATAGGAAAAACTGTCAGCCTCTCTGGTGGTTGGGACCGTGGGAACACTTACAGAAACACCTAAGAAAACACGAAAACAAACTATTTTTCTTTTTATATTCTCCCAGGTAAAAAAACAAAAATAATAAAAATGACATAAATTGTCTGACTTATCACAAAAAAAATAGATGCAGACATTATCTAAATGACCAAATGGAAAAAGAGAAGTTATGGCTTTTCTAGACGCATGTACTAAATAAATGGAAGATGCGTCTGTTAGGGGGAGGGGCGGGGGGGGGGGTATATGGTCTTGAATTGGTCAATAATTATTGTCATATTTACTTATAAATGATTAAAAAGTAAAGAAAATGTCATTTCTCTGTCAGCAGAAGGAGCTGTTCCCTGACTGTAAACCTCAAGCACATTTGGCCACAGGACAGCAGAACCATCGTTCTACCAACAGTCTTCAATACTGATTTGTGTAGTAACATGCCTAGAGATGCGTGTCTGTCCTGTCGCCCTCACCCAAGACTCCAGAATCATAATTAGGCTTTCCTTCACAAAGATTCAGTTCACTGCTTAGCCACCCTACCTAAATTCCCAGGCTTGATGGGGCCCAACCTTGGCACCTAACACAGGGGCCCATTCCCTGCAGCCTTCCATCCTCTTACTCAGTGTCTCACAACTGATAGGGGTTACACACTGCAGTTCGTTCTTCCTGACTAGAAAAAAAATAAAAAAAACTGCATCAGAACGTTGTATTTGGGCCTGGAATTCCTATTCTTCTGGAGTAGCAAGGAAACCTGGCATTAGGACATTGTATTAGGGCTTGGGACTCCCGTTCTTCTGGACTAGCAAAGAAACTTGACATGAAGTTGCTGTATTAGGGCTTGGGACTCCCCTCTAAGAGCTAAAACTGAGAGCTACTTTGTATGAGCGTCCCTGACTCAGTCAGACTCAGGCCACCCTTCTATAACAGGGACAGCCATTCATCTGAAATGAAATACCGGGCTGGATGTGGATGGTCGAGTCTTCCCCCAGCAAAATCAGCTGTTTTCTGGAGATGTTGAGAGGACATCAGCTGATGACTCCAGCAGCCACATTTTCAGTGAACAAGGAGTGAAGGAGTGACAGCTCCTTTAACTTAGGGGTTTGCTATGAGGTCTGAATTAATTTAGGGTTCTGGTCAGAGGTTAGAATACATTTTCTGGCTTGGTTTGGATCTGAATTAATTCAGTGGTCTGGTCTGGGGTCTCAATTACATATACAGCAAACTGTAATGCACTGTGTGCTCTGACACCTTTCTATCACATCCAGCATTAACTTTTCTAGTAGTCTGTGCTCCTGTATTGTTTCTTTGGGATTGCATTAGGCAGGCTAGCATTTGCTCCCCCTGCGAATCAATGGGTCTTGGGTACCTGTTGTCAGACTCACCAATTGTCCTTCCTTAAACTACTTATAGTATAATAATCACTGCATACCAGGAACACCTCACAAGACCTGCCATTTTGGAAATCCACTGACCCAGTTGTCCAGCATCAGACAGGCCCACCAGACAACCAGAGGATCCTCCGGTGGGCCCAGGTTCTGATACCATACTGGGCCTCAAAGATTCAAGAGAAAAAAAACATGTGGAACTGCCTTTGGAGCCAATAACTTGCCACTAGGGTCTATTTCTTTCAATCAAAATCTGTTAGACTTTATTGATGATATGGGGTTTGGGCCCCCAGAAAATTTGCTCTGGTGGCCCCAAGAAAACTCAGTCGGACCATGCAGTTGTCTGTCAACTACAGTTTGGTTCTTGTCAAAATCACCCAAATCCTTACTCCTTTTTCCTGCTTCCAGTACATCAACTTCAGGAATGTTCACTTGTCACCTTATATGTATAATCCACAATTGATATTGACACAAGATGATGTTATTCAGTTCACCTACGGTCTGTGCTTCCAATGTTATGGCTGATTGGTATGAGCAAGTTTTCATTGCGAATGTAATTTTGGTGCCCAATCCTTAGGTTAGGCCATCAGTGTTTGATTGCTTGGAGTCTGCCACGTCCTTTTCATAGTATACACAGGCACAAGGCAGAGCCCCTTTCTGCAGACCATGCCCAATTCTAATGGACCACATGTCCTTTTCATGACATGGCACTGCCCCCTCAGTGTACATTTGGGTGCCAGGGCTGCATCTGATCCCACACACAGGTTCATGGAGGACTGTGGTACCGGAAGTGCCAGAATGCTTCTGTGATTTACCAACTCATCCAATAGATCTCTCCATTTTTTAGGAGCCTCATGGATGTTTTCTCTTTTCTTTTTGGTTTTTAGCTACAGAATTAAATTAAACATATCGCAATTAAAATTTAATACAAAAGCAGAGAAATCCAAATTTAGAAAATGGTTAATTTTTTTATCAATTTGGGATTTTTTTCATAAATAATCATCTCAGATTTACCAATATTTTGAAGTACGATGTGTCACGGGAAAAGGGTCTCTTTATGGCTTGGATAATTAAAGCATTCCAAAGTTATAGATTTTTAAAAAGAGGCTCTGTCAGGAAGGTGAAAAATAACAGGAACGGGACAAAAGTCCTCTAGTGGGATTACTAATCATGCTTATTTATGGCATAGTGAAATTACAAAATACAAATGTTTTTCTTTAACCATATGTACCCTGATATAAACAAAAAAAGTTGAAACATTTCAGGGGAAAAAGAGCAAAAGTATGGACACTAATGGGACATTTAATTTGCATCAACCCTACCAACACTTTGCTATGGGAGTAATAATTGGTCCTTCACTCAAGAAAATGCAGTCCACCTCACAGCCGCACACATCAGTTGTGCTGCACTCAGGGCTCGGCCTGTTGGGTGCTCCTCCAGTCCCAGGCTGCAGAGAACAGAGAGCTGCTGATTGGTGGATTTGAATCTGATCAACCAATCAGCACTTCCCCTCAGAAACATGAATGATTGCTGTTACAAACTGTCGTTCCTGGTTGCCGGCTGCAGGAGGAGGAAGACGTCTCCCAGCTTTGCTGCATCACCCCCCTCCTCTGTCTTCAAGAGAGAAGCATCCGTGTGTCTGTAGTGAAGTCTGCGACCCGTCTTCAGATCGTAGTAAGTTCTCCGTCAGACATTGCAGGAGGGGAGACATTACTGTACCAGGGACCTGTATGGGATGATTTATGTGTATGAAGAGGTTCATCTAAACCACTGCAAAGACGAGATGAGCTTGTTTATAGCAGACAATAAGGTTCCAGCTTTCAGACCATTTGGAAAGTGCCTTTGGTTCATCTATTCACTGCCTCCTTTACCTTACTGGTCACTTCCCACCCTAATTTACAGATCACTGCCTTATCTTACAATACACCTCCATATATTACTGGTCACTGTCCTAACTTACTGGTTATTACCCTACCTTACTGGTCTCTATCTGTCCTATCTTCACTTCACTGAGGTTGATAATATAGAGCACCAAACAAGATACGTTGGGAATTATGGGTTATCTCAATGTCCTGTTTTTGGGTATGGTCATAAATCAGTAAAATCTGTTTTTTGATACTAGAATTGGGGTTATGGATGATATTTATTGTGGGTGACTCTCACACCTTACCCATTATTAAGTATCGTATCACCCATTATCGTATGTATCAGCGGTCTTAATGGTCTGACATTTTTACTGTCCTGTCTTACTGGTCATTACCCTATCTTACTGGTTATTATTCATCCTATCTTACTGGTCTCTGCCCTAACTTACTGCTTACTATCTCCCCTATCTTACTGGATGCTGCTCTATCTTACTGGTCAATGTCCCCCTATTTTCCTGGTCACTGTCACTGGTCACACAAACAACAGCAACCATGATAACACCGAGGTCAGGAGAGGCGATGATAAATTATGTCCACTGCCTTTGGTAGTTCAGAGCACAAGGAGAGATTTATCATTCCCCTACACCAGAAAACTGATATACAAAAGCTGCAATTTCTGTTTAAAATTTTTGTAAACGGCGTTTTACTGCCACCACCTCCATTTTTTGAAAGGAGTGGGTTTGGACATCAGCCCCAGAAGATTTACTTGATGTATGCCAGTTTTCTGCTGTAAATGATGACCAAAATCTATGGCAGCTGCGAGCGGGCCAAGAATTCATTCAGGGCGCATAGACTGTCAGAGGATGCACCTAATTTATATCCAGGCATGAACTTCATGATAAATTAAATGCATCCCCCCTGCTCTTGATAAATCTCCACTTGGATGTTTGGTGAGTGGAAAACAACTCCAAACATGTTCTGACAGTTGCAGGCTATTATGGGATGATGGGAGTTGTATTTCTACAGCAGCACTTGCTGAGCCAGAGGTTGGAGACCACTGTTCAAGATGAAATTATTTCTTGCATCAATTGTTATCAGGGTTTTGGATTATTTCTAGTTTATATCAAGTTTTATATTTCTCCTCTATTGCCTCCACAATTGCCTGGAAATTGATTATATGTTGTACTCTTAATTGCAGGTGTGCACGTGTCGATTTTGTAGGAAGGATGACATCACAGCTACAGAGTTGACCGTCTGATAGCCTCGCTCGACTGCCCACTTCTCCTGAAGACCCCTCAGCTTTTTAAGAGTCGAGTGGAGGACATCATCTCTGAAAGAGGGTCCCACAGATGCAACCCAACAGTTTGAGCACCACTCCTGCAAGAAGAGTCGATGCCCTGAGTGATTTCACTGGGGGTTACTCCGGGTGGTCCTTGTGTTGGGATGCATCTCTGGCTGGTTATCATCATTCTATTAGATAATGATGGGAGGGGGGGGGGGTGCTGTCAATAACCCTATAAAGATTTGTGAATGTTCAGACAAAATGGCGACTATCAGACAACCAGGAATGGATGTCTAACATCCCATGATCTATGCAGCTTATCTGGATACTTCATGCAGTACGGGAAGTCTAAGTGGCCATTTATGGACAGGTAGGACACATAGTTAGCTAACAAATGAGAAATGCATATATGAGTGATAATGTAATGATCAAAAGAGGAGAAAATGTGGAAGGAAAGAATTTGGTTCATGTCTGGTTTCTTTCCACATATTCCTAGTTGAGGGCGTGGATATGTCCATTTTGTAGGAAGGATGACATCACAGCTACAGAGATGACCGTCTGATAGCCTCGCTCGACTACCCACCTCTCCTGAAGACCCCTCAGCTTTTTGAGAGTTGGGTGGAGGACATCATCTCTGAAAGAGGGTCCCACAGATGCACCCTAGCAGTTTGAGCACCACTCCTACAAGAAGAGTCAATACCCTAAAAGCGTGATCCTTGTGTTAGGGTGCACCTCTGGCTGGCTGTCGTCATCCTTTTAGGTAGATAATGATGTGTGTGCTGTCAATAACCCTATAAAGAAGCGGGAATGTTCAGATGAAATGGCTACTATGAGGTGGCCAGGAAGCTTATCTAGATACTTCATACAGTTTAAGGGCCTTTTCTAGACAGCTAGGACAGATAGTTAGCTAACAAATTAATTAGAAATACATATATGATTGATAATGTAATGATCAAAAGAGGAGAAAATCTGAAAGGAAAGACATAACTCTGATTTCTTGTATCAATTTCTTGTATCAATTATTATCAGGGTATTGGTTCATGTCTGGTTTTTTTCCATTTTCCTGCTTCTCCTCTAATGATATAACATTTAATAATTGCCTGCAAATGATTATTGAGGGCATGGATATGTCCATTTTGTAGGAAGGATGACATCACAGCTACAGAGATGACCGTCTGATAGCCTCGCTCGACTACCCACCTCTCCTGAAGACCCCTCAGCTTTTTGAGAGTTGGGTGGAGGACATCATCTCTGAAAGAGGGTCCCACAGATGCACCCTAGCAGTTTGAGCACCACTCCTACAAGAAGAGTCAATACCCTAAAAGCGTGATTTCACCGGGGATTACTCCGGGGTGATCCTTGTGTTGGGGTGCACCTCTGGCTGGCTGTCGTCATCCTTTTAGGTAGATAATGATGTGTGTGCTGTCAATAACCCCATAAAGAAGTGGGAATGTTCAGATGAAATGTCTATTATGAGGTGGCCAGGAAGGGATGTCTAACATCCCATGAGCTGTGCAGCTTATCTGTATACTTCATGCAGTAAAGGCAGTCTAAGGGGCCTTTTCTAGACAGCTGGGACAGATAGTTAGCTAACAAATCAATGAGAAATGCATATATGTTATAATGTAATGATCAAAAGAGGAGGAGGGGAAAATGTGGAAGGAAAGAATTAACCCTGATTTCTTGTAACAATCATTATCAGAGTTTTGGTTCATTTCTGGTCTATTTCCCCTTTCCTGCTTCTCCTCTATTGATATAACATTCAATAATTGCCTGCAAATGATTAATATGTTATATTCCTAGTTGAGGGCGTGGGTATGTCCATTTTGTAGGAAGGATGACATCACAGCTACAGAGTTGACCGTCTGATAGCCTCGCTCGACTACCCACCTCTCCTGAAGACCCCTCAGCTTTTTGAGAGTTGGGTGGAGGACATCATCTCTGAAAGAGGGTCCCACAGATGCACCCTAGCAGTTTGAGCACCACTCCTACAAGAAGAGTCAATGCCCTAAAAGCGTGATTTCACCGGGGATTACTCCGGGGTGATCCTTGTGTTGGGGTGCACCTCTGGCTGGCTGTCGTCATCCTTTTAGGTAGATAATGGTGTGTGTGCTGTCAATAACCCCATAAAGAAGTGGGAATGTTCAGATGAAATGGCTACTATGAGGTGGCCAGGAAGCTTATCTAGATACTTCATGCAGTTTAAGGGCCTTTTCTAGACAGCTAGGACAGATAGTTAGCTAACAAATTAATTAGAAATGCATATATGATTGATAATGTAATGATCAAAAGAGGAGAAAATCTGAAAGGAAAGACATAACTCTGATTTCTTGTATCAATCATTATCAGGGTTTTGGTTCATGTCTGGTTTATTTCCATTTTCCTGCTTCTCCTCTAATGATATAACATTTACTAATTGCCTGCAAATAATTATTGAGGGCATGGATATGTCCATTTTGTAGGAAGGATGACATCACAGCTACAGAGATGACCGTCTGATAGCCTCGCTCGACTACCCACCTCTCCTGAAGACCCCTCAGCTTTTTGAGAGTTGGGTGGAGGACATCATCTCTGAAAGAGGGTCCCACAGATGCACCCTAGCAGTTTGAGCACCACTCCTACAAGAAGAGTCAATACCCTAAAAGCGTGATTTCACCGGGGATTACTCCGGGGTGATCCTTGTGTTGGGGTGCACCTCTGGCTGGCTGTCGTCATCCTTTGAGGTAGATAATGATGTGTGTGCTGTCAATAACCCCATAAAGAAGCGGGAATGTTCAAATGAAATGTCTATTATGAGGTGGCCAGGAAGGGATGTCTAACATCCCATGAGCTGTGCAGCTTATCTGTATACTTCATGCAGTAAAGGCAGTCTAAGGGGCCTTTTCTAGACAGCTGGGACAGATAGTTAGCTAACAAATCAATGAGAAATGCATATATGTTATAATGATCAAAAGAGGAGGGGAAAATGTGGAAGGAAAGAATTAACCCTGATTTCTTGTAACAATCATTATCAGAGTTTTGGTTCATTTCTGGTCTATTTCCCCTTTCCTGCTTCTCCTCTAT